>VWPV01031551.1:6038-66930 GCA_013389885.1 Geococcyx californianus
CCAACACCCCCAGGTCCTTCTGTGCCAGGCAGCTCTCCAGCCACTCTGCCCCAAGCCTGTAACGCTGCATGGGGTGGTTGTGTCCCACATGGAGGACTCTGCACTTGGCCTTGTTGGACCTCATCCCGTTGGTCTCAGCCCATGGATCCAGCCTGTCCAGATCCCTCTGCAGAGGCTTGATATACTGTTCAACACTGTTGAATCCCAGGAATTGCCATACAATATTTTACTGCTAGTGGATTAAAAAGAAAAGCCACTCTGTTACCACCTCTCTTTTTCTAGGAGCTTGTGTGCCTCATGCTGTTTGAGCTGAGCCTCACTAGGTGTCAGCAAAGTAGTCCAGAAAAAAGTTTTTTCTGAGAATTAAAAAAGGAAGTGACAGTTAAAACTTCATGCATGTAGCAGAAATTTTAAAGCATATTAGGTTGTTGTTTTAGTTCAAGTGAACCTGACCTAGTAAACCAGTGTTATTGTGCCTTCCATGCCATTAGCTGTTTTATTTCATAGTCAAAACTGCTTTCCATACACAGAAAGTATCATCTGTGAGTCTAGGGAACAGTGACTACACGCTGAATTCCAGGCAGTAAATGAGAAAGACTATGAGTTAGAAAAGTGATTTGGTTGTGGACTTTTCAAAATACCCTATCTGCTCATATGTGAGGGGGCATTCTATCATGAGTAACTTTCTCTTCCATTTCCTGTGTGTTATGAAGTTTCATGTTTTGTTTTTGTGGGGATTTGTTTGGTTTGGTTTGGTTTTTTTGATTCCACTAATTGATAAAACTCCCTGTATTCTCTCTGGCTTTCATCTAGCTTCTGCCACAGAAAATTCATCTGCCTTTGCATTCAAGGCAATTGTGCTTGCCAGTCATTCAAATGTCAGGCATGCTTTATTCTGTGTAATGCTGGGCTCAACGGTGGCTTTTTATTTTATTCCTTGACAAACATCCTCTGATAGATCAGCCTCCTCAGAACTTTGTCTTTATTTCCCAATGCCTTTTTAACATTTTGGCCATTCTTAGGGGTGTTTGCAAAGGCTTGCCTTGTCACTCAAAGAGTTCAGAACCAAACAGTTCAGAAATAATTTCTGTAATCATCACAAAATTACTTTACTTGGCACTACTGTAGCACTAGCTGTAGCTTGCACTTGAAGAACAAGCAGCTTGTACTACATGATATGCAATAAAAAGTAACCAATACAATCCATATGTAGGGTGCATAGTTGCATACATTTCAATATATGCATATTTACATGTATAGGAAAAGTATAGGATTTTTTAAGATTTTGAAATGCTTGGTATATGATGCTGTCTCAAATAGCTTTTTTTCTTTATTATTTAAACCAGATGCTTTGATATCCATGTAGAAGCAATTGCTAAGCAGCTTAGGGAATTGTCTGTGGAAAGTGGAGCTTATTTCTGTATTTATTTATGGAACGGATTCAGCCTCTGTCTAAGCAGAAAAGCATATATATTGGCTTATTGAGGAGGCTGAAAAGTTCATCCTCTGTGTCTGATAAAATTTGTTGAGTTAGAGATGTGTGATGCTATAAGGCAAGAAGTAATGACCTTTGAGGCTCAAGAAAGAGTCCCATTAAAAATTAGTTGGCCAAATCAAAGCTATGCAGTATTAAATATGGTCTGTGAAACTGATGTTTAATGTTAAGCTACTGCAAATGTTCATGAGGATGCATTCCCTGAACAATTTAATTATTATTACCTTTAGATAATTCCTGATATTTAAGACTTTACATTTACTTTTGAAGAGACAATTTTGAAGATATCGCTCCACCAAACTACTGCAATGTTTAACTTCTGCTACATTAGAGAGATCTAACCTGTTTAAAAGCTATAGATCATATATACTTTGTTGTTAGTGGACTAATGTACATAGAACAGTGAATAAAAGTAGTCTTTTGGTGTTCTCATATCTGGAACACTTGTCTAGAAACTGAAGAAACCCAAGATACAATAATTTCTTTGATGATAATTCAGTAAAGAAACATATGGGTTTTCTGTTTTCATAAGTTTATTATGATTTAAATCTTTCTTTTTAAACCTTTATTTATTTTGACAAAATTAACACCTGTGCTAAAAATAAGCAACATAGTATGAAAAACTAGTGATGTAATTGTTGAGGATTGTCTGAGTTTCATTGTCAATGAGATAAGAGAGGGAATCTTCTGGGTCTTAAGCTGTGACTGAATAGGTGGGTAAGTGTAGCTCATAAAAACTGTAGGAATTCTTGCAATTTCGTGGCTTTAGGTGTGCACAGCAATATGGGAATAATAGAAAAAAAATCTGTATCAGTTTCCAAACCCAGCTTTTAAATATCCTGAAAGCCATCATAACTGACCACATGCTTGCTTGCTTGTTCAGAAACATGTACTGTCAAGAGGTACATTTTCAAGTTATGCTAGCTTGTGATAAAATTAATTCTCTTTTCAGGTTTGGTGTTAGTATATGGAGAGTTCCTGCTTTGAACTTCGCAAATAAGATCTGTATGTCACATATTGCTTTCAGAGGAGTGGATCCTGTACTCTGTGTAAATCAAGTGTATCTATTTTCAGGCCCATTCAAATTAAGCTCCATGAGATTTTTAGGAGGTTTGCTAGTGATAAGTCATTAACAGTCTTGTTTCAAATCTCTCAAATGCTGTATTGCACAGTGTTTCTTGTGGCCTAAGGTAGGATTTTGCTGTAGGAGTTAAATTTCAAATCATGTTGGCACTATTCACCACACAACAAAGGGATTTTTTAAAAATCTGATTTTGATGCAAGTGCCCTGAATATTAGCAGTGACGGTGCAGTTGCTTTATCTTTCCATGGTTAGCCATGGAACACCATATGAAATAAATTCTAATATTCTAAGGAATGTTCTAGGGGTTATTGTAGAAGTTTGAAATCAATTTTGCTGGCAAATGGAAAACAGGAACGACAGATTGCAGGTGTAGTATGATTGCTGCATGATGTCCATTCACCTTTCAGTTCATAGAAATGCTATGGTGTCAGAGGTGATAACATTAATTATGAAGAAGATGCAGGAGTACCCAAACAAGAGAACAGTTATCACTGAAACCAGACATACCAAGCTAGCAAAGTTTCTCAGGGATAGAGCTCATGAGGGATGACTCAGCTGGTTAATTACTGCATGTATTCCGTGAAGGAGTCAGTCTTCAGTTTCAGGAATGTGATGAACAGAGGGGCAGGCCATACAAAATGTGTGTTATTTTTTTGAGATGAACAGCATTCCATAATCTCTCAGGGTTTTTTTTCTGCTGTCAAAGGCACCCCAACTTGGTCTCATATGAGTAGCCTTGTAGCAGGTAGGCTTTGGAAAAAGAAAGAAAAAAGCTTGCTGCAGGTTAACTGGGAGCAATAATGAGTCATAAAGCTTTGAATTCCTTCTAATAACCTTGATTTCATTACTTTCATGTCATAGAATCATAGAATTACCCGAGTTGGAATGGACACAAAAGGATCATCGAATCCAGCTCCTCTCCCTACACAGGACACTCCCAACATTCACACTGCGTGACTGAGGGCATTGTCCAAACGCTTCTTGAATGCTGGCAGACTCAGAGCCATGACTGCTTCCCTGGGGAGCTGTGCCAGTGCTCCACCACCTGCTGGGTGAAGAACCTCTTCCTAACATCCAATCTAAACCTGCCCTGGCACATCTTCCTGCCATTCCCTCTAGTGCTATCATAGGTGACAAGAGAGAAGAGATCAGCACTTGTTTCACCTCCCTCCCCTGTGAAAAGGCAATAAACAGCTATGAGATCCGCTCTCAGTCTCCTCTTCTCCAGGCTGAACAAAGTATGTCTTAAGTGCTACGTGTTCTGACTTCCTGAACTCTTCAAATTTATTTGCTGTTTTAGCTAAACAGTCATAATGGAAATGACAACAGTAGAATAAAATTTGGGGTTTTGTCTTCCAAGTGTACATCCACTCATAAAAGCATTTATTGAGGTGAATTAAGGCATGGTTCAGGCCTCTGTTGCTGTTTATTTGAATTGTGTGTAAGAGTTTTGCAAAGCCTAGATAATTAGGGGAGAACTGTGTTAACATTGTAGATGGTGAACTTGGCATAATAAAAGTTTGTTAACTTAATTTTTGTAGTCACTCCTTCTACCCCACCAAAAAACCCCAAAAGAAAACAAAGACAGAAAATCATGCATTTCTTTGGGTGTAACAGAACTTTCTGGAAAAGAAAATTAATTTTAAAAAAGAAATCAAAACCTGCTTGCACTGGAGATATTTACCTGAAAGGTTTGCTTGAAGTTATTAGTTTTTACGTACCCAGAGAATATTGTTGTTTTGCATACAATGTGTTTAGTAAAATAATTTTATTTTTAAAGCAAAGTGTCAGTTTCGTGTTTTTCTCATTCCCCTTTGTTGACAACAGGTTACGAGAGTGCAAAAGAAAACATAAAAAAGCTTAATTCTGAATTATTTTTATGGCTGCTATGTAGAAAAAAAAAAAAGAAAAAAGAGCAAGCCACTTGATATAACCACCTCTTGAATGAGTGCTTGAAAGGCACATGATGAAGTGTTTTTTAAAAATTAAATTCCTTAATCATAATATGTTTGAAAATGGACAATATATACAGTGATGCTGTATGCACGAATGCATCTTATATTTTCTGGGGATACATTAAAACAACCTCAGCTTCTGCCTTACATAATCTTTAATCAAGGGATATCTATTTGCCTTAAAAGGCACTGCATATGATACCAACACATTGTAAGGAAACACAGAAACTGAGTGCGCTTCACCACAGAAGGCATGGGGAATGTTTGAGTAGAAACTTGTTATTTGCGGGAATAGAGATCACACAGCAAGTCTTAGGCTTGATAAAAATTGTCTGAATACCTTGCCTGAGGAAGAAATGTGGAGGTGTAAGCTGTGAGAACAGAGAGGAAGATAAATAACAGACAAAGCAGGTGGAGGAAAGAGGTAAAAAAATCAGTGTAGAAGCCTAAAACAAGACCAGCCCTTAGCAACAGCCATAGGCTTCTATTGCAAAGTATAGCTTTGCACCAATGATTCCTGCATCTTAATGCTAATTTATTGGAAGAAGTGTGGAAGTGAGACTTAACAGTTATAAGAGTACTTGCCAATTAATACAAAGTTCTCTGAAGTTAACTTCTGGGTAGTTAAGTCACCCTTAGTGTTGCCATTATGTTGTAGCCTCAATTCTGCACCAGTAATGAGCTCTTTACCTCTCTGTTTCTTTCAGACAGCCTATCCCTGAGCAGTTTCCCAGTTTCATCTGGTTTTAAAATTTAAGTTTTTTTAAAAAATATATTATTAAAATATTTTTCTACAAATAATGTATTTATTGTTTTAGTCAAAACTGGTTTTTTTCCCTAGAATTGTTTTTGCTAAAATGATAGAACCCAGAGTGGTGAAATGACCACTTGTGGGCATCTAAAATATTTCTGTGGATTTTCCTTTTGTTCCACAGCTGTTGTTTCTATGGAGTAGTCACTGTTGCTATGAATTTTTTCTCTTTGTGGTTGCCAGAACGTGACTAGCTGGGTCAACATGCTCATGTTGTTAGTGGGGAATAACATAATTGGTGCTTCATTAGAGGAAGTATTTTAGAAACAGCTTTTTGAGTTAGAAAAATCCCTATAATATTTAAAATTCTTTAGCAATGACATAATCGTGACTGATTAACTAAACAAGGCATGGTTAATTGTGATGAGTTAACAACCTTTGTATTAGAAAAAAAAGCAAGGAGAGGAGTAAATATGAACAATATTTGATATTGTGGTATCCTGAGCTTTGCTGCAGCTCAGTATGCATTCAGGCATATCAGTCTAAAATCGCTAAAGACATGAAGCAGTGATCCTTTAATTATTTTAATCAATATTATACAGTTAGATAAGTTAAGTAGTTACCTTCCATAGCTGAATAAACTTGAGTAAAAGAACACACTTTCAATCTGTTTTCTCATGGGTGCACTCAGATAAGCTTTCACCAAAAGGGCATACAAGATGCCTGACAGCAAGCTTTTGAGAAGTGTTTTGAGTCATAAAACTTTTAACAGTTAATGAGTTGTTTTTCACAGATGCGACAGGAGGAGACGTGAAGAATGCATCACCACCCAAAACTGATGTGTTTGTTACATCCTCTTCTCCCACTTTCTGTGTTGCTTTCAGCCACATGCATTGCATTTTAGCGTTCTAAGGAATGCCGAATGTAACTTATAAACCAGCAAAAAAGAAATATCGCGCTTCTTATTTTTTGTACAAGTTGTCTTCACAGGCTGCTGAATTTCTAAGTCAGTCGGATCCCATAGCCTTGCCACTTTGAATGTACTTGAGCATGAAACTGAATTTTATCATCTTCAATATCATGGTGACAAAATGCCTTAAGAAAATTCCTAACAGAGCCAAGAGAGAATGTAGTATAGAGATGAAGGAGCTCAGAGGTGAGAGGAGCTGATTTGCACCATCAAAAGCTGCTGTGGCTGAATTCTGACCCCCGTGCAGGGACAGTTTCAACCCAGTGAAGGTTTAGAGATGCCGGAATTTCCTGTCAGCAGAAAGAACTCAGACTCACTGTGTTCATTTTACTGAAGGCTTATGCAAATGTAGATTTGCCTCTGAATTACCATGTCTGAATAGAGGATACAAAATAAAAATGTAGTATCTCAGAGCAGGAAGTAGATCTTGTAGGTAAGCACAACAGGGAAGACAGAGCTCATAGCCCAAATGAGCAGGATAAAAACTCAGCTGTTTACACGAAGTCAAAGTTTTACAGTAGAAATGACTGTGTAAATTTAACAGGGTTATGGAGTATCAGCAAAGGAATTGAAACAAATGCTCACTGCCAGCCGTGCCAGTGTGCCGTCCTGCTCCAAATTTATAACGTACTCCTGGCAGTACAGTGATCACATTGTACTGGGATCATGGGTATCTGAGAATTGTTATTAAACTGTGAATACTCCATACCCACTGTTTATGGTTTCCTGTTTGCTTTGGGCATAGAAATTCATTAAAATGTTACAATGTGACCTTTAGATTTTTGAGAGATACAGTTTGCTACATAACTTCAATATTTTGGTAGTTTTTCTCAGATGAGGTCTAAGCTTGGAAGAAACCGTAATATGGAGAAACCTATTATCTGCTGCATGTGAACAAATGTGTTTGCAGAAGCAGGTTTAAAAATGTGTTTTAGTTTTATGGACCCAGTAAATACACATAGGTCCTGTAAACCAAGAAATGATAGACATTTGTTTAGAAAGTTAGAAAACCTATGAAGATACAGTTTAACTGAAATCCTGCTTGAAGAGAGACATTTATCATGCATTATAACCAGAATAACTGGACTGCTGTGAAACAAAGTGGATATACAGCAACTATGAAGGCACCTCAGCATTAATTATAAAAGTTGAAACCACTGTCAAGACACGATTATACTCTGGTAAAAGTGAACTTCAGTAAATATTTGAAAAGAAATGCATGAGCCGTGAAAGGAATCCTGAACTGACAATACAGAAGCTAAAGTAAGGTCAACAAAAAACCTCTTTCACTGTTACCTAAAATGATTGCCTTTTGGAAATAGCAATGTCCTGGTGAGAGTGATAATGGCAGGTTTATGTGCCTTTATTCAGAGTGACGATAATTACTATGGAGAATCACATACCGTTCTCAATGGCAAAAAAATTTCTTGCTTTATACTGCAATGCATCCCCTTGTGGTTAATACACATAGTTTGGGACACCCTTCACATGTCTGGTGCCTGATTTCATCTGTTGGCCATTTGAAGCTACTATTTTTGCTACAGTTACTTTCAGTAAGTGTTAGTTTGTACTTACTGTGTCCCTGTCTGCTGATGAGTTTCTATTCTTGGTTCTCCTCCATGAACTACAGATATTTCATGTCCACCAAACATGAACACATTTCTAAGATCACCTGAAAACTGGTGGAAAGTTTTGTCTACATTAAAATTAGGAAAATAGGAAGAGAATTTGGTGAAAGAAACTGGCATGGAGAGATCATTAGAAGCAGGTTGGAGAAGTGAAAGCATTACAGGAGTGTCCTGAACTGTTCTTTACTTCCTGTAAAACCATGACAAACCATAATGTTAATCAGTCCATTTTTTTTTTTTTTTTTCATCAGGTTAGAGAGTCAATCATTCTTTAGATGTTACTGTATTGATGGAAAACACAGAATATTTACAGACAATGTATTTTAGTAGGGAGATGGGCACGGCTGGACTCGATGATCTCAGACGTCTCTTCCAACCTTATGATTCTATGATTCTATATTGGATGAAGCAGGGAGAGGAAGGAATATAAGGTCATCTGCTATTCTAACTGAACATATTTCATTTAACAAAACCAAGAGAGACAGATATTTCTACTGAAGGTATAGATTTGAAGTCTACGTAAACTCACTGGTCAGCTCAAACATAATAGACACACTTTTCTATAGTGTCCTGGTTCTGGCTGAGATAAAGTCAATTTTCTTCTCAGTAGCCTGTGGATTTGGATTCAGTGTGGGATTAATGTTGGTAACATATATTGTTTTAGTTTGTTGATAGGTAATTTTCTTCACGGCAGCTGCTGTGTCTCTAGATTTTAGTATGAGAAGAACGCTGAAAAATACTGATATTTTGAAGTGTTACTAGGAAATTAAGGACTTTTTCAGTTTCATCATGCTTAATTAGTAAGCAGATGTATGAAGCTGGGAGGAGCAGAACCAGGACAGTTGATCCAAACTGGCCTAAGAGAAGTATTCCATACCGTGAATTTCATGCTCCCTTTTTAAGCTGGAAGATTGGCAAAGACAATCCTTATCTTGGTGTCCACTGATTCTTCCTTGCCACCCCTCATTCCCAGTTAACCTGTTCCTGGTGTTTGTCTTCAAGTGCTTTGGGTTCAGTTTCTGTGTTCAGTGGTCTTTGTAGGTGCTGTGACCTCTGTTCCCATGGGAACTGCTGTGCTCATCGTGTTCACCATCTGGCATTCACTGCTCGGAGCATGTGCTCTGCAATTGCTACTTGGAATGGGCCACATATCATTTTGCATACACTATAATAACAATAACATTTTTTTTTAAATTGTTCTATTAAAACTGTTTTAATTTCAACCCATGACTTTTCCCTTTCCTTTTCCAGTTTTCTTCTCCGTGTGGGTAGAGGAGTGTGATGGAGTGGCTGTATACTGTTTAACCACCAGCTAAGCTCTTAACTAAGACATACAGAAAATTAAGTCTTAATAATTACCATTACAGTTTTCATAAATACCTTAAAATATTAATTATAGGATTTTTTTTTGGTCAAGTTTTCTTTTGTTCTGCTTAGTTCTAAGCGATACAGAATCTGACCAAGAGCAATCATGCAGAACAATCCATATATCTCTGAGATAAATTGTGTTGTTTTTCAGGTAGCTTCTGTATGTATAGAGTAAAATATAAACCAATAGATATGAACATAAGCTTAAAAACAAAGTCTTTTTGACATAGTTAGTACAGTTAGATTTGCTTTTATGGTGCACCGAAATATTTAATCTCTGTAAATACTATACTCTTTTCTAGAAGATACATTTCTGAGCAAGTTAATTTTGTAACTAAAGATTTATATTAATTGACTTGATCTGAAATGGTGCAATTGAAGGACAGTCAATGCTATTTATGGTTCTTCGTTGATCTCGATCTATCATTAGATAATCCATCTGTATTAATTTTAATAACATTTTGGTAAGACCACATTTGTTATTCTAAATTTGTGCAGCTCTTTTAAATTTCCACCAACAGAATCTCTGTAAAACAAATTTCTGGAATTGCCAGTAATAGACACTATCTACAGAAATCACTGCCTCAAGGGTGCTGATTATGTGACTTCAGGTTTAGACTTCAATTGTACATGACTAGTACTTCTTACTGGGTGACACATTTCTCAGGTTATGACATTTCAGCATTACTTGGTGGTTTGGGTTTGGGTTTCCTGGGATTCTGTGGAAAAAGCATAGATCTTAGCAAGTCTGTGTGTAGCTTCTTCATTTGTAGTTATTGTGCAAAAAATACTTTTAGAACTCCTCCTTCAATGGACTATGTAGTTAACGGCTTCAAAAAATTCGTTTGTTGGTAACAACAGGTTAAACACGTGGGAACAATATATGAACAGCTTGATGGAAAAAAGGATACCATACATCTTTTGTGCTCAGCAGCAGGAGAGCGCAGAGCTCTCTTACTCGATTTGCTCAGCTTCCTCAGCAGTGTGCTGTAGACTTCCAAGCCGTAATTCTCTGCAAACAGATACACGGATCCTGTGCCAAAAGAACAGAAAATCACATAATAAGATCGTGCAATAATGTGCTAGGGCAAGAGCAGAGAAACAACTCCTTCAGCCTTCTCAGATGTTGCAGTTCCTCTCTCCTGGAAGTTTATGATAATGTTACATTATGTGCATGCATGAATAGTCTGGCAATAGAAAAAGGTGACAACATTGCAGGAAGCAGATGTTCCTTCCCTAGGTCTGTGGTAGACTGTAGAAAAAGCATGTTAAGTATTAAAAGCTGCTTCTTTATACACTGCAAGTCTTGCTGGTCACTGCTTTATCCTTGCAAACCCTATGTGAAATAATTAAATATTAGTATGAAATACAGAAAGAAACAAAGGAACACTGGATATAATTTACCTATGTCTCTGCAGTAAAAGCATGATTAAGTTGGTGTGTGAACTCTTCTGAGTCATCATGCAACATTTCTAGACTCTTGAGCATGTTGGTTAAAATTTTGCCAGGTAAGCTATTATATTACTGCTTGTTTTTAAAAATCCGTGATTGTTATTGCAGCAGAAAAAGTTGTCCCTATTTGTCTGTCTTTCCATCTTTCCTTTCCTTCAGTCTTAAAATCTTAAAGAGCTCATAGGGACATCTGATGAAAAATGAAATTATAAGCAAGTAAGCTATCTGTTATTTGCATAATATTTACATATAATGTTCACTTAAGTATTGCTAATTCAGAAACTACAACCAAGTTGAGTGATATGTATTTAAAAGTGAATCACACCGTCATGATGTTTGTCTAATGTCTGATACATTAGTAGCCACAGAAGAGGTTTGCTGGTGATAGTCTCTAGCAGATTAGTGTTTGATTTAAAGAAATCAAAACTCCAGAGATGGTCTCAAATGAAAGAAAACCATTTTGCCATCAAGTCTGATGCACGTAAAACATTATTTCCAACCTAGAGGAAACACTGGAGAAGTTTTTCCTAACTTCAGGAAACCTTTTCTATTATGTTCAGGCTCTTCATCAAAATAGCATAATGAGTACATTTCCCTCTAGATCACGCTGTTGAAAATACAGAGCTCTTACTCTGACAATTGATTTAGGATTTTAACCTACTGCCAAGAATTTTAAAAGTTAATTTGAGTGTACTGAGTGATATTAGGTGATAGGTTAAGCAAATGTTTCAACTAGTAAACCTAGTGAGAAAGCTCCTCTGTTCTGATGATAGACACAGAAATGAGTCCGCAAATTGGGAGTTAATAAAGCTTGACATTTCAAAGAGCATAGAGTTGATTTCTTGTGCACATTGTGGCTAATATATAAAATTTTCCCCATTGTATGAGTTCTTTCAGAACTAGGATGAAAGGAGCACCTTATTAATATGCATTGGTACATTAATAATAGCAATAGAAATAACTAGTGGGGATGAGGTTTGGATGTAAAACCTAAATGTTCCTTACTGCAAATCTTAAGATAAGTTTGGCTATATGAAAAATCAAAGCCAAATGCTAACCAGCCAGAAATACGTAACCAACTAAAGGCCCAGTGTGAGTGGGCAAGGGGAAATGAAGGCAGCCTTTTGACAGGTTTGGAATCAAGTGTATTAGAGGCTGTGGATGGGAAGGAAATGGGAAATGATTTCAATTATTGGGCCGTCAATAACAGCCAAATTGTGATACCTACTTAATCAAATGGCCAAGTAGGATGATTTCATATTCTGAAAGGAAACTCTTTGTGGAAGAGATGGGAGGTTTGATAGCAAGATGGGAGACTACAGAAGTTAAAGAAGCTATGCAGATTGCTAAGAGGACTTCAGTGATGTCTATGGCTGTCTCTCACCTGCGTGAATCCTACCATAGTGAAGAACTGTAGAGAGGGCAGATAAACAGAGCAAAAAAACCAAAGGCTTTAGAAAGTATTATCTTTACTTTAAGAAAATTTGACTGCTTTTTAACTGCATTTGAAGTAGTCAATCAGAGGACATCATCCTAAATAGAAATACACCAGAATGTCAAGCCTAGAGTTAGGTTAAGTTTATATTTTACTTCCTTAATGTGACTTGTTTCATTTATTCAAACAAAATGCTTAATTATCTGAAGAAAATTGTCCTATCATTTATTCAGTACTGATAGGAAGCTTCATAAATCCATTCAAATAATGTTTTATAAAGACAGGAATTAATTCTTTTCCCTTTATTTAAAAATAATTCTGTGATCAAAACAATGCTGAACCTAATTGTGCTTGCAAAAGATGTATTTCAGCAATGGTATGGAAGATTGAAATACATGATGAATATGAAAGCAATTTGACTAAAAGTTATCTCAAGTGATAAATTCCAAGCTAATGCTGATTCTTTTTCTTCATTTCCACTTGTCCTTGAAAAACATGAAGTTGTTGTATTGATTTATCACCTAGTTTTGTTCAGATTGATTAGGTAATAATAACTTTGGGTCATACAGGTGCATTATTTAGATAATCTGTAAATAAGTAATTCATTTCACTTGAGGACTTCTGGTTTAGGAACTGAATACTGGCAGAATACAGTCTGGGTTTTTTACAGTCATTTCAAACTCTGAGATTTTAATCAGAACTGTGGTGTTGATAATATCTAGAAAGGGTTTACTTTTAGTATGTTGTAGTGATTTACTTTTAGTTGTATGTCACACAACAGAAGTGGTTCCTCATAAAGTTATAATAACAGGATGGTTAATTTGCCAGGTTAAAGGAAGTTTAAAACTCTGCTGGTACTTTGTTTCACAGCGATAAGCTTAAGGAACGAAAATAAGGGACTGATGATGTCAGGCTTGCTCTGTTTGAGTTTGTGTTGACCTGCTTGGAGCTTTGTTTTTTATTTGTTTTAGCTGCAATAGTAATTTTTCTTCTGACTTCATAAGTAACTGCAGGCAATTATTTTACTTTCCTTATCTTTGTATGATACGGCCATAATTTTATAGAGAAAGTAATAAGTTGTTATTCTGTGTCAAACGAGGCATTTATGACTGACATAATGGAATAGTTTAGAGATATACAGGCCTGCATGATAGCAGCAGTCTCTTAAGATGTGAGGAAACTGAGTGCAGCATAGAGGAGTAGAGACTGGTGATGATAAGGCATGGGGCACAGACCAGCACTGCTTATGGATACAAACAACTTACCACTGGTCAGATGAAACAGTGTAGACTGGATAAAATGGTTTTGAAGGGCAACAAAGAAAACAAAGAAATAACATGTAACAGGTTTAAAATGTAGTTAATATCACAGTAATACGGAATTGCAAACCCATAAAGAACGAGATGTAAAGAAAGTCTCAGCAAACATATAGAAGTGACTCCAAGTGGATTCCAGGTGAGGAAGAAGTCATCATATTCATGTAAGTCATCAAAATGATATTACTTCCTGTGAAGTACACTAGATGCTGACACCTCATCATAGTCGCCCACACCCATCAGACTGAAGTGTCCAAAATTAGGAGCAAGAGAAGCAAGCAAAAGGTGAACGTAACCCTGAAAAAAGGGTGGAAACTATAAGGTGTGTCTGTAGCAATCTCAATCAAGTGATTTCTGGAGTGGTGACAGTGTGCTGTCGTATGTAGCCTCATGGCAACATTGATTACATACAAGTCTCTTTTGGTACACCAAACCACTGGAGGCAAAAACCAACAGGAAGGAAACAAACAATTCAAAATTGATTTACTTCAAGTGGGATTCTACCTATTAGGTCAAATTCCTTTCACTTTTAATTTTGGTACTATTGTCTTTTGTAGTGTAAATTGTTCAATCACCTTACTGATTGCTTTTCCCCCTTTGAGTGTCTCTGTGAAGACAACTGTTAAAACTCACTTTCATTGTTCTTGAGGGCTGAAAGTCCTTTTCAGCACTGTTAGGTTCTCTGAAGAGAGCAAAACCGTCTTGACAGAAGCACTTTTAAAAGCTAGTAGTTTCTGACTGCTCCTTACTTCCAAATACAGTCTAATATTTGTGTAGCAGCAGCCTCACTTTTTGTGAGGTGATGCTTCATAACCTTCCAGAGTTTATACTAGTGTTGAATTAAATGTGAGGAAAAACTGAAAGGCGGGTATTATTTTTTTTAATGTGCTTGTATGTTTCAGATTACGCACAATGGGATTTTTTTGAAGATTGTTTCAATTGACAAAACCCAAAACCTTAGTTAAAACATTTTAGGTGATATGAATGCCAGTAATTTCTTTACTGCTTGTCCTGCTCTCCATTTTCTACCCTTTCTTCTACCAACTCATGTAAAAATAACCAAAAAATATTGACCTCTGCACAGGACTGGAAGACTTCTAGGTAAGTGTCAGAAAATTCTTTGGACTCAGCCTACCAACAGTGCCATCTATCTAGTCACCACCGCTATGGTGGTGACTCCCGCTGCTATGCTGTGACTGAGCGCAATGGTCCATCCTTCAACCCTAAGCTTCCGGTCTTTATTGCTAGGATTGCACCAGACTTACTAGTAACTCTTTTCTGTTAGTTAGGTCCATTATTGTGTTTGCACAACCCTCAAATAAGAAGGGTTTTATATATATAAATATGTATATTTATATATAAACACATAAATAAAAGATTTATTTTACCCAAAGGATTTGAATTTTTTTCCTTTTGAGTAAATGCGTGATAGACCTTGCATCTGTGTTATCATGCAGTCTTTTTCTGCAGTTCCTTAATTTTGTTTACAGTTCAGGACAGACAGTGTTTGGAAAAGAAACTGGAACACTGTCATGGAAGTGACTGATGTGGCTTTTCTATTTGTGAAAGCCAAAGAGCATGTCTGGCTTAAGGTGAAGAAACATAGGAATAGAAAGGATAGCTGTGTAAAGGGAACTCAGGTCTGCATTTGAGAAATGCAATGGTATTCCTTGTGCTTTTGAGGTTCATTTTGACATTGGACAAATGACTGAGACCAGAGGTGGTACAGAGAGTAACTCATTGTGTATTTCTCATTCCCGCATGTCTGACTTTGCATCCTGGAGTTTCATTTGCTGGAGCATTCACACTTGCAGCTGAAAGTGGAAGTCTGCTTGGGAAGGAGAGACAGTAAAGAAGCATACAAGAATACTAGGAGTTCTGGAAATGCTAGTATCTGCATATCTAAAAATATATTCATAAATTTAATAGAAGATCCTGATAATTTGGATTTAATGCTTGCTTTAATTCTTCTTCACTCGGAAGATAATAGCTTAATTTATTTTGCTTGTAAAACTGTAAATTAATTTAATGTTTTGAGAAACATTTTAAGTAAAAGTGAGTTTTAAAAATCCTCTATCTATGTTCACTCATGAATGGATTTATCATTAATTATAGCAAGAGCCACATGCTGAGTGGTGAAAAGTACAGGTTGTAGAAACTGTTTTAAACTGAACAAACAATAAATGTTCAATGTTCACAAGTATTGTTTCACCAGTGAAACATATAATTGGAATTGGACCACAGAAAAGAGAATATTTTGAGACTGTATTATTAAATGAGTCTATTTTTCAGGAACAGGGGCTTGTCATTATGGTCACTGTAATGCCGGCATATATTTGGTGACACGTGCTATTGATGTCCCATCTGGAGAAGTAAATTATGGTATATTCCACTAAACACATTTCACTAATGCAATATATCCATCTGTACACCGGTACATATATGAAGTCACTGTAACACAGAACAAGTCAAATAATGTGAATTAATTCCAAAATTCATGTTGGATAATAAGAAACATTTTATGACTCATAAGTGAGCAGCAAAAGGAAAGCAAGGATCATCTCCATTAGAGAGCATAGAGAACATTTTAATTGAAATAATAAACTTTATAGTATAGATTGGAGATATCAATTTAATGTACTGCTAATACCTATGTGTGAAGGCTGCACAATAATTTAAAGGTGGCAGTTTCGATTTGGTATAACTCTTTGCACAAAGAGATAGCGAAGAGAGTAATCCATTATCTAGTGCTGAGGGTTAGCAAACAAGGCTGAAGTGACAGCAAAAGGCAATGAATGCACAGTGGGAAAGGCAAATTTGCAGATTTAAAGGCTTAGATGCAAGTACAACAAACTGTGAGTAATGATGTGTGCAGTAAAGAAAATCAGATGCTGCTGACATATGCTTCTTGCTGTTTGTGCCACTAAACATTGATACAGATGCTGAGTGTTTATTTGTAATGATGGCCTCAACTGCCACAAGGAGGAAGGGAACGTTTGGAATACTTACATTGCTCACTCTTGATAACATATGCTTGAAGCTATTATGAACATCACTAATTATTAAATCAGGAGTGAGACAGGGATTTAAAAAAGCTAGTGATTAATGCTGTGATAGAATATCAAATGCAGTGGCTGATTAGATGTATGTGAGTGGCTATGTGAGTGGCTATATTAAAAAGATAGGAAATAACTGCATCAATTCCTTTTTAGTATGAAGTTGGTGAAAACATTTGTCTTATAGGCTAAATACAACCCCCCCCCATCATTGGAGTATAAAAAGAAAGGCTTAACCTTGCTGATATTACTCTGATGCAGCAAAAAACAAATAAAGGATGGGAGCAAGACTAAGAAATTATATGAAATTTTATTAAGACAGAGGAATTATATATATTTAAAATTATACTTTAAATTAAGACAGGCTGAGAGGAAATAGTTGTTACAAGTTGACTTTACTCTTCAGTAATCTGATGCTCTTCCTCATATATTGATGATTTCATCAGAGCTGGCCTATACATACTTGTCTTTCACAAGGTTTTGTCTTTGCACTTTTCAGCATCTGTAGAATACAAAGAAACCAGTATAACTGGGGTAAAAGCAGTTGGTACTTATCTTCTAGGAGAGACATAATTCAATGGTAGAGGTTTTGAAGGAGAGAAACGAGTATTTTGCAAGTTTATTGCATCAAGGAAGAGATGTTAAATGAGGGTATATATGCTTGAGTCTTGCCAGTGGCTGCTACTCTTACCCCAGAAGAGGAAGGTGGCTGAATTTTTGTTGGTTTGGGCTAATGAATATTTAGAGACAAAATATGGAGGCTCATGTGGCTCTAGAGCTGCACCTTCACTTCAGATGGATAGAAGTATAATCAGTTAAAATTGGAAAGAGCAAACAACAATAAGGAATAAACATCTTCATTCAGTAGCAATAAAATATACTAAAATGGAAAGGCATACTATGTACTGAAGAAACTGCTTTCACAGCTTTAACAGGCACAGTATTGTCTATTGATTCATGTGAAGCTACATTTCAAGATTTATTAACCTCAGAGCTTATATATATCTAGTTCAACAAGCTAACCTAAGTGAATGTAATCCCTCTATAAGCATTAAGCTCCAGATGTAACGTTTCTGCTCATAACACAGGTGTATGCTCAGACATCCAGAACACCCAGGCTGACAGTTCTGAATGTCCTATCTTTGAACCAGAAGTTAAGAAATTCTGCCTTTGTCATTTTGTTGTGTTGTTGAAGCTGAAGGAAAGTACTTCTGTCAGTATTAAGGGCGTCATGTTTTTGACTGTGATGGAGATTATCCCCTTGTATCACTTCTACGCACTCCTGCAGAAGAAAAGTAGCTTTAGCTGAGGTTTAAGAAGTCTTTCATTCCTCAAAAGACCTGTGTATATGTTTAGCAAGACCTTTAAAAGTGATATATTGACACTTTCTGTTTCTCATGTAGCATCAAAAATGAGGGATATGTATTTTAAAATGAAACCCAAACACTAGAGTAAAAAATAATAAAAATGTTATGATTCCCTGATAGACTGTCTATAAACATAAAAGAAATCATGGACAATAGTAAATATTCTTAAATTATAAGCTAGCAATAAACACTTAGGCAAAAAGTCTGTGCTTCGCACTATTCCTTACAGTTATATTAGCTTTTCTGTCCTGCTATTTCAAGGTGTCTTTTGTCAAAGTATTGGTTTTATTCATGTGCAGATACGGATGTCTTGGAACACGTGGTCAATGCAAAGAGTACAGTGATTGGATAAATATTATGTTACAGAGCTAAGACTAGTGAAACAATTCCAATTTGCTGTCAGCTGGATGACTATTTCTTACATCTGTATAGTTGATTTCTGGGGATGAAGTAATTGCTTGATTTTATTTTATTACCCCCACCGATAATGACATCAATAATACGGCAAATCTTTAAAATAGCATGTGAAGAAGAGTATAAACTGAAGTTAGGCAGCTGTAGATGGGTATTGACTTATTTATTTTTCTAAGGGTAAAGTCTGACAAGTTTGAAGTATGGTGTGTTAACAGCAAGAAATGTGACTCTTGCCTAGTCTTAAACAGAGGCTGCATTCACAGTCTCCAAGTACGTGGTTTGGTGCTAAGATAGCATGAATTAGCACTGTCATCCAAATATCCAGCTTTTGCATGAAGATCTTGAATCTGTTTTGAAGTTGTAATTATCAGTGGGACAGTTAAAATATTTTCTGTGGCTCTGTACTGCAAAAGTAGATTGCTATCTTATAACTTTTTGGGTAAACTTTGACCAAAGTTTCTCTTTCTAGGAAGCTGGAGGGAAACTGGGAGAGCATTACTGAATTGTCAGCATTCAAAACTTCCCAATGGGATTATAACCCTTGCTGCCAGACCTTGCCATGACCCACTCCAGTGACACGCAGGGAGTCAACAGATTCTACAGCGTTTTGACACTGGGAAACACAGGATTAGTCTTTACTGGCGTAGGCAGGCCCTTGACTGGCAGGGCAATGTCTTGCTGTTCAAGCTGTTCGCGCTGTTCGTTAGGAGTGCAGATTCCGAATCACGACATTGGCTGTTCAGTAACTTAAGTGGTTGTGTTCAGTCACTTTAGCAGCCTGAAGCCCCCTTGACTGTTTTGAATTTGACTTCTTTTCCCTCCATTGATAACTTCAGTAATCCAGGTCGTAGTTCTCTGTTGAACTCTACCTGCATTTAACCTGAGGATAAGAAATCTCAAGGAATTATCTGTGCTTTGGTTTCATAACTGTAACTGACAAAAGCACCATATTCACATGAAGATGTTGAATAATCACAGACTCCAGGTAATGGATCATAACTTCACATAAGTTTGCACTGGAAATGTACAACTTTTATTAGCATTAGTGGATTTTGACAACATTTAAAAGAAAATGCCTGCAGGTTATGAGTAACACAGCTAAGAAATGCTGAATTCGTATTATATTCTTTTAGGACTCTGTGAAGAAAACTCTCGCTGAATGTGAAGAAAAGTTATTTTACATAGTAAAGTTGGTACCAGTATGTTTATGGAGGTAGGATAATTGAAAATTAACATACAGATATATTTAGTTGATCACACAGCTTTTCTTCTTTTTTTTTTTTTCTTCCCTTTTTTCTAACCTATGTATCAGCTGCCAAATAAAGATATTTCAGTCCCTTTACTAAACCAGATTTTATTTCAAGGAAAAGTAGTCTGTGCTCCTGGGAGCAATTTGGTGTTCTAAAATGGCTTTCTCTGAAGTGTTTATTTAAATGGAGAAATTATTCTGCGTATTCTCTCAATTTGGAATGGAAAGCTCTCTCTATTACTCTAATACAGTGAATGACCCAAGGAAATGAAGAGTGCAGAGCAAACCACTTTTTGATGAAAGTGTGGGAGAGACAGGCACAGGAGACAGTAGAATTGTTCGATGAAATGGGACTATGAAGTGCAAGTGTATGAAGAGGCAGAAATTATCACATTTTTTATTGGCAGAGTAATCATGAAAATTTAAAAAGTTAAGTTGCAACAGTTCAGGCACTTGTATGTTGACCTTCTGTGGTCACCTTCTGTGTCTCCTTGGAGACAGTATTAGTTCCTCCACTTCTTGGGAAGCTTAACTGTAGGGAGGTGAGACTTGAAGTCTGCTGGGTGAGTTCAAGAAAAAACGTTAAGAACGAAGTGTTTTAAATACAATATTTTGAGATCTGTGATATTTAAAGATCTTGTCTTCTTTATTAAGAATAGTGCTTAATCATATGGCACATGTGAGAATTAATTTTTTTTAGTCTGAAATTGGAGTTGGGACCCTGACTAGGTGAGTAAGGTCTCCTGGAGCTACCGACATACAAGACAACAGTGGAGATAGTACCCTAGCGAAGTGTTCTACATAATCTCTTAATTAACTATAGTATTTCTGTCCTGTGGCAAATTATGATTTGCAGTTTATGGAATACTACAAGAAAGAAAGAAAAGTATAATCTTGGAGAATCTTTTTGTATTAACTTTCTACCAAGACTTAACTGGGACCAACAAGGCATAGATACAGATTTCAGAGATCTCTAATGAACACCATTTTTCTACTCATCATCCTGGGAAAACTAAACCACTGTGAGATACTGGTGAGATAATTTTCCCCCACGCCTCCTCCAAGAGGGAAATCAAATAGCTTAACAGATATATTTCCTTTTTTAATTTCAATACATTCAACAGTTAAGAGAAACAGGCTAATGAATAGCAACTAAATATTCTGTAGCCAAAGTATATCTACAGTTATTTAAAATCTTTGTCTATGGCTCATCTACGAGGCAAGCTCTCATTCAAAACTTGGTGACTGTCAGGTCCCACATCCTCCAACAGACACTGCCTTTTATCCAAGGTATCATTTGCACCAAGAGGTAGCTGGCTACTCGTGCTCAGCTACTTCCTGCTGTTTGAGCTCTGTTCATCACCCTCTGGCTATGGCTGTGCCCCGGTACCTGCTTGGACAACTTCGAAACTGTTCTCCAGTCATTCTGGGTTGGTAACAGCTACTATAGTGTACAAGATCATATAAAATCCATGATAATCTGATATACAATCCATGATAATCTGACCCTATCAATAAAAACCCACCGGAAAGAAGCCTCAGTTTCTCCAAACCACCTCTCTTAAAAAGGCTTCTGTCTTTCATGTCTGCAAAGTATATTATAGATTAAGGCAGATATTAATCCTGTGCATATATAGACATACTTAATTCCCTCAGATATTCATGTATATTTACAATTATAAAGGTTAGAGACAACTTCCTTTTTATTTTTTAAAACTGAAATTTCCTCAAACATTGAAAACAAAATTCTAATTTCGTGTTTCAGACTGCTCATTAGTTTTTCTCATTTCTCTTTCATCTCATCGCGAACACATCAGTTGATTTCCTCCTTTCTTCCTTGGCACTTCGCATGTGACTATTTTTCTCTTCCAGCCCTCTGTTATTAGAATTATATAAGAATTTTTAAACATTTCTCAGGAAAACAAAGGAGGCTTTTCTAAGCTAGGTTTCTAAGCTTTTCTAAGGAGGTTTCTAAGCTTTCAAGAAGATCAGTGACATAGCAATAGAAGTTTTTAAAGTATGATTGTAATTTCCAGAACAGGATCACGTCCTGTTTGGGGGAAAAAGTTTAAAAAGGGAAAATAAGGTAGGGAGATAGGCAAGGGCTTGCTTTTAGCGCTAGATAATTGGAGGTAAAAGCTACTCTAAAAGCAGGGCTGCTCAATATGATATCAGACTCTGGCTTTCGTCTTCATGGAAATTAAGTACATTGCTATTTGCCATTTTACAGGACAAGAATGACTTATTAATTGTCCTTTTTTTTTTTTTTTCCCCGAAGCTTGACTTGACTATTGCTACCTTGGCCTATTTTTTCAATGGCATATATTACTGAAAATGTAGATGTTACAATAGCTGTATTTTTTACCTAATGCAAAGTGTAATGTAAGGAGCATGTAAGGCAGCTTATAAATATTACACTGTTGATTGTAACAGTACTTAAGAGATAATAGGGTTAATTTTTTTTATGTTAAACTCCAGAGCGTTATTATAGCTAGTTAAGGTTAGTGTTTTCTTGATTATTTCATTGATTTAAGCATTATGTGGAGAATAAATTGCATTAATAACGACTTCAGGTGTAGAATAAAAAAAAATTGTCAAACTAGAATGGGAGAGATATTTGAATTTATTTTTTTTCTCTTTTTTACAAAAAAAAAAGAAGCTTGGGAGGTGTCATGGAATAGTGGGGAAAAAAACAGGGAAAGAATTAGATTTAGAAAGATTTTAATGAAATAGGGACTACACCCATTATTGTTATACGTGACTGCAGCATCAGTGACACATGATTATCCATAAATTATGCCTACAATGTAAAAGGCTAATAATGTTATTGGAGATGATCGAGAAAATTTAGGTAACCTCAAATGTGTTTATGTGTGTGTATCAAAGCTCAGTGAAAGTGAGCTGAAGACAGCTGTGTCCTTATGCCCTCTTTTTCAGTCAGCATCTTGTTGTTCACTGTCACAGTGACAAATGAAAACATTTCATGGCAGCAACTGTCAAAAGCCCTCTTGTGAGCCCTGCATTTTCTTTCTATTTCTCAAGCAACAGCTGCCATGAAATACGACTTCATATCAGTAAGCTACAACTCTGTGATCAAATGGACTAGCTGTTAGTCACCGGCTGGTGGCCATTTAAATGGTGAATGATGGGCTTTAGTTGGCTATTTTTCACTGAAAGAGGAAATAAATCTCTCTTTATAGGCTACCTCATACTACAAACATAGAATATTTATCTGTGACATAAGAGCCTATTCAAACAGTGCAATGCCAAACTCACTATAAATGGATGTGCAGGCTGACACGTAAAAAGGTACTTGGCCTGTGCCGTGCTGGCTATGAAGTTCCCAGCAACTTTTTCGTTCCTGGCATCCATGTAACTTGGAAAAGAAATGTAGGCGCATTTATAATTGTGTATGGTACTTGTCTTAATAATTAGTAGCTGAGCGCCAGGTATTTTTGTTCTTTTTCTTCCACCCGATCCTCCATGTCCTTACCCGGCTATACAGGGTCTTCATTTATTGGAGAATGAGTTAATGCCTTTATGGCCATAAGCAAGCAGTGCTGCTGGTGAGTGGAAACCACAAATCTGGAATAAGGCATAAAGTTCTTCAGGAAAAGTAGGATGTGTATCTAGCATTAGTCCTAGTGTTAGGAAATAAAAGAAATCAACAGATGAAACTTCCTGGGAAATGAATTTTTAGATTGTCTGTAGTGTGAAATAAAAAATTAATCTAGAATATAACATAAATAAAGAAGACGTATGAAAATTATCCAAGTAATCTTTTTTTTTTGTAATATCACTGCTTTCCTCTGATAAATATCAAGTGAAAATCCATGTGTGTTGTATTTTCTTCTTGATGATTTCTAAAGTAAAGAGGGTAAATTATTCTAATGAATGGAAAATAATTTGATATCAGCTGGTGATGCATAAATAGGTCGTTATTGATCATCTACTCTCAAGGCTAAGAAATTTTGAGCAGAATTCATTCTGTCAGATTTGTCCCTCTGCTTGCCCTTGCTAGCTCCTGTTCTTTGATATGGAAAAGAGCTGAGTATTATGATATCATTTATTTGTTTTAGGAAGATAATACTGAAAGTTAAAAAATATTAAATATTTAGTTTTAGGAAGATAATAGTAAAAGAGAGAGTGGATCTTCTGATCAGATTACAAAATAAATCTACTAGTAGTTCTCTGCTATTCAAAATAATGATTTTTTTAAAAAAAATTACTTGTAGATTTATTTGCGTGATGAAGTATTGCCAAAAGCTGATTTTTGAAAAATCAACTCAACATAATTTCACCATTTGAATCATATCTGACCTTGTTTTGATGGCAGAGATTTTGACTCAAGGCTTGAAGTTTTCACTTCAGTATTCATATCGCTTTGGTATTTCTTTTCAACAGCAATGTTGGGACTTTGTGTTTGTGTCACAACAAAGAAAACCAACATTCCTTTCATATTTCAATCTACCTTTGTGTGGTGATGCAATCCAGGCCCCTACACTAGGCTGTACAGACTATTTTAGGTCTCTTACCACAATTTCTATCTCACTTGGAACATCTTCTCCCCCTTTCTGGGATGCTTGCTGATCCAGTGGAAACCAGGCTAGTGTTAACACAGGCTTGTTAAGGGGAAGAACTTCCATTGTATAGAGGCAGTCACTCGGGATGCCATGGCATCCCCTTTGGCCTACGTGAAACTGCTCTGCTTGGGAAAAGACCCCCCCCTTATTGCCCGAAGAAGGGGACTGATAATTGCTCATCTTAACCAGGCACATTCGAGAGATGATACCCATTGTCAAAATGCAGTGATCCAGAGTACCTGGGCATCCCCAGAGATTTTTTTGGAATCCTGTGTGCCCAGGGAAAGACCCCTACCTTGTCTGAGAAAGAGATTGACCATCAGTCACCCCCTGACAGCTGGATGCACCTGATACCTGGTTCTCAGGAGGATATATCTGGTAGAAGTTGCCAGAATTGCATCTTCCAACTTGCAGCCAATATAAATATTAAAATATTAAAATAAATATTCAAATAGCTAATGAAAGTCAATTATCTCAAAACCTTGTAAGTAAGTGATCATACGGATCACAGCAGATTGGGACCAGTAATCCCCAGCTTTGGGATGCCTCTCAGGTGGAGTGCGTGATCTCATTTGCTAACACAACAAANTGGCATCCCCTTTGGCCTACGTGAAACTGCTCTGCTTGGGAAAAGACCCCCCCCTTATTGCCCGAAGAAGGGGACTGATAATTGCTCATCTTAACCAGGCACATTCGAGAGATGATACCCATTGTCAAAATGCAGTGATCCAGAGTACCTGGGCATCCCCAGAGATTTTTTTGGAATCCTGTGTGCCCAGGGAAAGACCCCTACCTTGTCTGAGAAAGAGATTGACCATCAGTCACCCCCTGACAGCTGGATGCACCTGATACCTGGTTCTCAGGAGGATATATCTGGTAGAAGTTGCCAGAATTGCATCTTCCAACTTGCAGCCAATATAAATATTAAAATATTAAAATAAATATTCAAATAGCTAATGAAAGTCAATTATCTCAAAACCTTGTAAGTAAGTGATCATACGGATCACAGCAGATTGGGACCAGTAATCCCCAGCTTTGGGATGCCTCTCAGGTGGAGTGCGTGATCTCATTTGCTAACACAACAAATGAAAGACTTCAGCCAATTTTTCCCCCTTTGAAAGTCGACCATTGCCTGTTGGTTATGCTGGTGCGTTGAAGGTGAGTATTCTCACCCATCTCAAAGAATCTTTTAGACTCCTAGAGGTACTACTCTTGCCTGTAGTGGAATGCTGGTGCATCCTATATGAGTATTCTCACCAGTCTCAAGAGGGANGCACCTGATACCTGGTTCTCAGGAGGATATATCTGGTAGAAGTTGCCAGAATTGCATCTTCCAACTTGCAGCCAATATAAATATTAAAATATTAAAATAAATATTCAAATAGCTAATGAAAGTCAATTATCTCAAAACCTTGTAAGTAAGTGATCATACGGATCACAGCAGATTGGGACCAGTAATCCCCAGCTTTGGGATGCCTCTCAGGTGGAGTGCGTGATCTCATTTGCTAACACAACAAATGAAAGACCTCAGCCAATTTTTCCCCCTTTGAAAGTCGACCATTGCCTGTTGGTTATGCTGGTGCGTTGAAGGTGAGTATTCTCACCCATCTCAAAGAATCTTTTAGACTCCTAGAGGTACTACTCTTGCCTGTAGTGGAATGCTGGTGCATCCTATATGAGTATTCTCACCAGTCTCAAGAGGGAAATTTTCATGCTAGCCTTTCTATTCCGCCCTCTTTCTGTCTGTTTGTATACTTAAATTCATATGTAAACCTTTGTGATTATCCATAATCCTTCTGCACTTGATAATCTTTGCATGTGTACATATCTCTATATTTCTGGGTTGCTCTTTGTGCCTAACATACCATATAGTAAATAGGAGTGAATCTTGTAATTTCTGAATCTGTAAGTATTGTTGTTTTGATTATAACACATTCCATACAATCACCTTGTTAACCATTGAAGTGATTTACGATTAAGTGCTACTAAAAATCTAATAATCAGATTTACCTCAAATTATCAATAAATTCTAAATTGCTGCTAAGTCATAACTGCATAAGATCCATCCATGACACCTTGGCAATGGGAATGGAATATTTTAGCCAAACTATCAAACCCAAATTTTGTAGCTGGATAATTTGACTCAGTCTTCAAAAGTTCTTTAAGGATATCCTGCATATAAGGATATCATTAAAGTTTTCTCCTTCCCTCATATCTTTCATTAACTACAGAACAATAGCTGATGATAATTTTCTGTACAGTGCGACATCCTAGTCTTAGCCACTTAGAGACAAATTCAAAATCTGCAAGACTTTTTTGTCTCTCAGAATATTCTAGTGTGCTAAAGTCACCTCTAATGTAACTGTACATGTGGGTCAGCACAGACCCCAAACTGTTCATCAAAGTCAAAATGGCACTAGACAAGCCAGCATCACCTGGAGTTCTGCTGTTACATTATTAGTCTCTAGACTGAGGGTGGTTACTTCAAAATTGACTAAATCATCAGACCTCAGACTTGGTTGTTAAGAGCCCCAGAGCCTTCATGGACACCCACCACAAACCACAGATTCAAGTCTTGCACATTTATACAAATTCATAAAGACTGTACTAAGTCATGTTGCTAGGTTAAGCCTAGATAAGAGACAAATGAAGTCTCTGGCGGATAAATCGTAATGATACTGTAGGATATAAACCCCTTCACAGTTCATTCGGGCTGGGAATGGGATTTGTGAAATGAAAAATGTTATATTGACCTTGGTATTAAAGTTAGAAAAGCTTGAAACGGGCCCTGGAGCTACGTGAACTATTTCTAAAGACTTTTATATTGTGTGTCAAAGAGGTAAACTGACTCATGTCACTTTGCCTGTTCCACGAGGGAAGATTTACCTCTCATTGCTATCACTGACATATTCCTTCTCAGTGGTTAAAGGCGATATCTTTGCTTTCACTGGCAAAAAAGTCTTGATACGTTGCCCACATTTCAAGTAGGGACAGGGGCACAAGGAAGAGAAAAAAGGGAGGGGCACACAAGTATATTTTGACCGCTAAAAGCCAAAACTATAAGTTCAGTAACAGTTCAACATTCCTTTACCTCAAGCTGTAGTCTGAATTGTGTATGTTTTAAGTCACATACTTGACTACATACATGCAATCTGCAGAACACATTGAAGTTTCATACAATACTGCCGTCTGGAATGACCTGGCAGAAAGCTTTCACAGCAAGCTTTCCATTGCCAGAAGTCTTGGGAGGAAGGGAAGACTGTCACATCTGTCTTTTATGTGAAGTTCCACTGGTCAGACCACAGACATTCACATTGTTGAGTCTGGACTAAACTGCCCGCTTGGGTCATGTTCTTAGCCACACTATTACTCCATGGCTTAATTGCAAGCACCTAACTACAAGTGCAACTAAGACCTTCAGAAGAGTGAATACGAGACGCATTCTTAAGCATTACATCATTACACCATTACATCATGATTAAGTTAATTATTCTTTTTGGTCTTTAAGCCTGTCTTGCTGATGTGCCACTTGAAGCACCAGTCTTGAACTTTTTAGTACTTGGCCTTATGCCTTATTAACACTGAAGACAGTATGTATGATATGAATACAAATCTGAATAAGAAATGAAGTTACCCACCTGCATGATCTCGGTGTAGGTAGTACTCAGTGATGGCAACTTAGGAATTTCTGTTCTTAGATTTTGATTGAGAGTAGCATATTTTTCAATGAAATGCATTAAACAAATTTTGATCTTGAAGTAAACAAGTATGAAGGAGTTTTCCATTGTTCCTGCATATGACATTAGTGTATGTGCTAGTTATGAAACCTCTGCAGGTCTTCAGAATATGCTAATCGCAGGAAGGCTCCATGTATATTAGGAATAATTTATTTTCATTGGAAAAATTGTTGCCAATCTACTGCTTCAAAATTCTTAACAGTTTAAATTTATTCTATTGATTCTTAGCCAAATCCCCAATCTTTAGTTTCCAGTACTGAAATACCAGTCTATGGCAGAAAATAACTTTAAAAATGCCTTTCTCAGACATTTCTATTTTTGTTATTAGCTAATGAATTATATTTTGAGCAAACATATTGTTTACTAGCATGTGAAATTACATTTCTTATTGTAGTTACTTTTAGATCTTTTCACAAGTGGTGATGAATGTTATTGAAAATAACAAATATAGTAACTATATTTAAGCAGGAGCTGTGCAGGGAAAAGAATTGGAGCAATTCTGTATAATATAAGATGGAAGAACAAGGAAAAAGAGAAACAGCATCTAACACAAAATTTAGATTACATGAGACTTATCTGTTGTCTGTTGAAATATAACTGATTATCTGGAGGAATTAAATGTGGTAGATCGAAATCACAAAGATCCAAAAAATGTACCATATGCTACCACAAAGTGTTAGTTCAAGTTTGATGACGTGAAAACTGTTAGGAAACATGTAGTAGGTGCAGGTGAGAGGATGTGATATTGGCTGAAAAGAGTGTTTGGCAGATTGGAATATGATTTACAAGTGGAATTCCTTAAGAACTGCAGGCTGCCCTTACTAAGGAGAAAAAGCTCTTAGAAACACCTTAATCAAACCTGTTGATTTAATAAATTTAGAAAGCTCATGTATAAAAAAGGGACTGGATTTTAGACATGATGAATTGGAGGATATGAAGCCAAATAGCATGAAATCCAAGATCATTCCTGTGGAGACAAGATTTTTTACTAGAGGCAGAAAGCTTATGATTCGGAAATAACTTAAGACATAAACATCCGTGTGCATTTATTCAATTAGCTATTGATTCTGAAATGGCCATGCGATCTGACTTTGCACAAAGTAATTGTGACCTTAGGTTATGTCAGGGAAGTTATTTCCAGGAGAAATGGCAAAGTATTAATGACATCCTCTAAGGCACTGGCAGGAGACCTCATCTAGAATATGGAAAAAATGAATTAACTTGGAACAGGTTCAGGAAAGGTGTAGAGGGATGGAGAACTTGCAGATACAGTTATGCTTCTGTCATTTATGAGTGTGGCTTTGGTAGATATGTGGTAGTTTGGGCAAATCTTCACAATGTCAGACGTAAGTGTTGTAGAAGCATCTCAGAGTTCAGGGTAAGAAAACAGCCCAAATATTAATTCAGTTAGTCAGACAGATTTACAGCCCCCACTGATTTATGTGACCATGAATAATTTTAGTCTGGAAACTGAAAATGGTTGCCACCTATTTGAGAGCGTGAATTCATGATATTCTCTGTGGTAAAAGAAGAAGAGGTAAATGCTGAATCACTTTTAAGACTAACTTTATCAGTTAATGAAAAAAAAAATCCTCAGGTTTTGCCTTGACAACAGAGAATAAGACTTACTAAACCAGAATGTGCTTCTCCTTCCTTTGTTTGTGGTTTGTATGATAGTAATTTGCTGCAAGTATGCCCCAAATAGTAAAATCACTAGAGAGATGGGAGAAAATTACTCTTTATATCTGTGGGTAGTCAACAAGATGCAAAGTTATTATGCAAATCTTGTCAAGTGCGCTTTACAAATGTAGTTTTATCTGGTATAGTGATTTCAAAGTTCAGCTTCAAAATATTGTGACAGAATATCTTACTGGTCTCCAATGGGATACTTTTCATAATGATTTTGTAATAATTGCAGACTCTAAACAAGATGATACTGAAATACTGAATAATCCTTCTAGGGTTATTAAAACCAGAAACAAACTCCAAATACTGTCCCACTGTTTCTGAGATACAGGATGTACTGTTGACTAACAAAAGAAGAAAAATAAGACTACATTTGGCATAGAGGCTGTTAAATATATACACCTAAGAGTGCACTATTTCAAGAGATCACGAGCATCTTCAGGTGTGACAACTGTAAAACTCGGTATATTTGTCTGTTTCTCTCACATAGCTTCTAAGTTTTGATTTTCACTCATTCCTATCAGAGATGAAAAAGTTCCATAGAGACCCTATCGCTTCCGTAACTTGTTATGATAGCTTTATCTTCAGTCAGTCAGCTCCGATGATTTGGAACCAATCAACAAATTCTCACCTTCATGTATCTTCGGTAGAAAAGAGATTATCAATAATATAAGCTGGAGTAGCCACATTCACAAAGTAGATTCTAACTACTTAAGATATATGAAGTTGAGGGCAAATTTGTTCAACTCAAACTAATAAAAGGGGTGGATAGGTACATAAAGTGCTGAAAACAGTTTTATTTTCCATGGTAACAGACACAATGCAGCTTCTGAGAATATAATACTGAAAGAAATTCAAAATACAAAAAAGACAAAAACTGAGCAGCCCGGGTGAAGATACTGGTATAGTAATAACCTCCTCAATATTTTTATTAATCTTGTCAGCTTGAATCACAGAATTATAAATGTATTAATATTCTATTAGGTTAATTAAAAAAGGTCCTTTTTGTTTGAACTTTGCAAAGATTTGTAGACATTACAGTGTAATTAAAAGAATCAGTGAGTTTTCCACTCTCACTTGCTGCTTCTCAACATACAGTGGCAACCCTCTCACACAGTATCTTTTACTTGGAGAAGAAACGAAGTGGTTTTTATTTTTTTTTTTAATTTTACTTTAATACAACTCAAATATCTTTTCAGAATTTTTATTAATAAATGTCTGTGGTATCAAAGTTCCTAAAGGGTGGCACAGCTCAGAGGTTTCCCTGAAGTTTGCTGGTGCTACAAAAGTGCTGAGACTGAAAAGAAGGCCTTGACTCCAGAGGCGATGGACTGCCGCACGCACCCTTCTTTGACTTTTTCCTCTTTTTGCCTTCCACTGCTTCCACCATGCTCAAATCCTGCCTCTTCCTACTTTCCAGATTTCAGGTCTTGCAGTATTCTCACATCTCAGCCTGTTTCTTCACAAGGTAAGTTGTATCTTTGCTCTTATCTATTTCCTTGTCCCACTAATATAGAGTTGGCTTAACTCCTTGCCGACTCCCCTAACCTTTTCACATGGATTTAGCACTTCCCTCCATCGAAGCTTCATGTGTGTTATTTTGGCTTCCGCAGTTCATCCGTGAGAGGGCCACGTAACCTGCTAATATGTAGCTGATGCAGACAGTAAGTCTGCAGCATGTGTTTCTTAAAGTTCAGCAGGATGTGCAAGATTGACAAAGCTTCAAGCAACTAAAGACTGGTACCTATCTTAATAATACCATGTTCCAGTTGTCACCAAAATATTAATTATGACATTGTGGGTCGTAGTTTATGTCAAAATTAGTTAACCATATACCTGAAATGCACCAACAGACATCTCTAATTTATTCCCAAATGCCTTCTTAAAGGCTTTATTGTACTTGAGAAGCAGAAGTTTTTTCATGGATGCTGGAAGGAGAGTTACCAGGGGTAGAATGGTTTTAATCACTAAAGATGAGATCAGTGATCACACAGATATATATTGAAGAGCTCTGAGAGCAAATACATTGTGATTGCAGTGTTTCTGTCATACTAAAGAGGCTGGATATTGCTACTGGTTTTAGCTTCAGTTTCTGCAGTATGTTTTTCCTTCAGCTGAGACACAGTAAGTGGCCAAGTACCTACTCCTAACATATTAAATCAATGACCTGCAATGAGACAAAACTAAAGATATTTTTGATAGGAAAGGTCGGCACTCTGTTTTAAGGAGCTAACTGAAAATAATAACTTTCTTATTTATAGCCATTTTGACTTTTCATTTTGTCTCTCCATAACTACAGTTATAAACAAATAACATTTTAGCCAAAGAACATTCAAGTGCTGGTCCTTCCTGTGAAGGAAATGAAACGCTGATAATTTTCCACATTTAATTTCATTTTGACATTGAAGGAATTAGAGGGGTGAAAACCAGACTAGCCTGCGGCTTACTGAAAGAGAAGTAACTGTCCTTTTCCAAGAATTATTAACGTGTTAACCTTAAGGCTGCTCTGTAATACTGTGTTCACCAATAACACTTGAGTTCCAAATTTGATTCTGGAAATGTCTGTGAGGCAACGAGCTACCAGACCTCTTTAAAACAGGTTCTCTCTGAACGCCTTCATCCTTAGCACAATCAGCTGGAAATTAGAGGAGGAGGTATTTTTCTGCATTGCAGTGTAGAATTTCTATTAAGAATGAAGGAATCGGGATCATGTTTCCATGCATAAATACTTTTGGTTCCAGTCCTACAGCTATGTCTTTGGTCACTTTTATCTGTTATTTTTATCTGGTTTTTGGTTGTTCTTTGTTTTCTGGCTGAAAAAGTAATGTTGTTTCCTAAACGTAACAACTCATAAGCCTTTACTTTGTTATTACTGTAAATATTGTTGTTTACATAATGGCTGCGATGGCAACTGACTTTGTGTCTGCTATGTTATGTATTTTAAGAAAAGCTAATAGGTTACTTGATGATATGAATTATGGAGGCTTTTGGAAAAGTTTATAGTTGTTTCAAGTTAATGATGAGAAATTGTTTACAAATGCTTATATTAATAGCTTTCTAATAATTGCAAAGCAAATAGTTTATTTGATGATACCTCTGTTATGGGAACTGAAGTGCATTTCAGGTGAATTTATTATCCTTTTCTTGAGCATCTCTCATCATAAGTTACTACAATTTTATACAAAAAGATTAAAGACATAAGAGGTGCTAAAACTAGTTTGCTTTTAAAACTTCAGGGCTATTTTTTATTTGGGGTCATTCTGTTTCTTGGAGCCATTCTTTAAAGAAATCATTCTATTCTCTTCTTTTTTAATTATTTCCCCTCCTGGCATATAAGTCTCATTTTGAAAGAGAAACTATAAGGGAAGCTATTTTTTTCTCGCTCTGAATTATCTTTCTTAACCAAGGAAAAAAACTGAATTGCTGCTACCTTGATTTTATTCCTAGCAGTATTTGATCTCAGATGATTCTTTAATCACTTTGTAAACCAGATTCTTAAGGATGGTGTCCTGCACTACATTTCAAATAATGTGGAAAAAATAAGTAATTGTTTTGCAAAACAGAAATGATGAAGAAGGCTTTCTACAGGCACTGAGAGTGAAAGGGATTTATTAGTGACCATTACTGACTGGACCTGCTGAGATAAAGAGTGTAGAAACCCTTTATTATGCATTAATTATCTCACTTGATTTTACATCCTAAAAATGTCATTTTGTTTTTATGTTGCTGAAGAACAAATTCTAGCCTTTCAGTTGCAAGATATCTAGGCACAGTATACATCAACAGATAGCTCTTTAACCTTCAACAGAACTACACAATTTTATTAAAGTTCTCTTCACTATACAGAAATAGGAGAAAAAGCAAAAACCAAACTAATTTCCCTGATAAAAAAGAAGGCAAGACCCTCTGAGAAAAGAGCGTTTTGCTTCTCTACATTTGCTTAATAATAGTATTTTATAATCATTTGAAAAAAAGAGGAGGCTGTTCTGTATGACAGGTCTAACTTTGGGCTGCTATTGAATATAGAATATGGAAAAAATAATAGATTACTGTCTTGTACAGTTTAGTATTTCAGTGTTCAGTCAATACACAATAGCATCCTATTGTATGGCAAATAAATATTTTCTCATGCTTAAAAATACTGATCATATATTCAGAAACAATAAACATGAAACCACTTCATAAATATATCTGCCCACCATAATGTACAGGAAACATATCATCCTTGTTCTGTTTAAGATATGTTTGCAACTATTATTGGGACTTTCATGAAAAAAATTGTAGATTGCGATAAAGAGCAATGGGATGTTTTAGTACATCCTGATATTTTGATTTCTGGTTTCTGTGTGATTTCAAAGAGTTAATGACTGATCAGTTTCTGACTAGAAAGGGCGAGTTACCAATTGAATGAGCTACTTTTTATAGGCAATGTCTTTTAAAGCTTTCCTTTATAATCCAATGGATACTTCAGTGGCGTCCGTTTGGTGTCCAAGGCTCAAAAGGTGGGCTTTTTACTATCATACTGACTCAGGGCTTTATGACAAAAATGATCACAGCTTATAGCCAGCAAATGTAATGGATTTGATCTAAAGTACTAATCATGAGTTTTTAAGGGTAAAAATTGCTTGGTTTTGACACAGTCACATTTAACTCCTTCAGTGAGGAAGTGAGCAGCTGAGGAGGAGGTCTGTGATAGGTTCATAGCAATTTCTCTCTGCTGCTCCTTCTTTCACACACCTCTCCTTCAGTTTGGCATGGGTCGTCTCTAGGCTGCAGAGAGCCCATTTGTCTTTGGTGCAGCAACTGGAGAGACATGAGGGCATACTCAGTGTTTGTGGGTGGATGTCAAAGTGTGGTCACCAGGCTAGACTAATCAGCAAGTAGATAGCCTAGTATCAATTAGGCTTCCAGATTTGATACTGCTATCAATTTATGGATATTTTTGTCTCTAGTCCATTGGGTGGATCTTTCATGTAACACAGGCAGTAGGATCTCAGCCAGCAATTTCAGTATAGCATGTACAGGTTAGAATAAGGAAGATGTATTTTATCAGCTTCCAGATGTTTTCAACATATAATTTTTACAGAATAAATTATTTTTTGAAAAGTTTTGCTGAAAGTGTGGCCTCTAAGATACTTGCACTTTTCTGACATGTTAGTTTCTTTTTAAAAAGACATTTTAATGCGAAGTCACATTACTTGTTAAACTTTTCTATGATCAGTTTCTCACCTTTTCTCTGATCAGAGTATTCCACTTTGTAGATTAAATGTTACATCTCACTACATTTTCATGTGATGCCTTTAGGAATGCACTAAATCAGTCTTAAATGTCTGTGCAGTATCTGCCAAAAGTTTAAGCCATCTAATCAGTAGCTGATGATCAAAGTGGTTCTACTCTTAAGTTAGAAATGTAAAGAAATTACTTTCCTGTTTTAGGTTTAGATCACACTGTCAGAGGAAGTAGCACATGTTTTAGAGTGAATTATTATACTTGACTCTTGGTGAGAAAAAATTGTTGTGGATATAAAAAATGTAAGATTACATGTGGAACTGTAAGCATTGCTACTTGGGAAAACTGTCTCAGCATGCTTCCTCAAAAATAGAGATACTTTTGGTTGAATTGCTGCTTTTTGCACTCCCCATTCACAGGGTTACTAAAGAATGTAGTGGGCAAGAGATAATTTTACAGCGGAACAGAAATGTGGTTGCTGAGTGATACATAGAATGCATAGGATCTCTAAATTGGAGAGATAAGGATTTGATGGACAAAATGTTTGGTGGATAAAGAATTGGTTGGGTGGTTCCCTCCAAAAGGTAGTGATCAATGGTTCAATATACATATGGAGATTTGCGATGAGTCAAGTCCCTCACGGGTCTGTACTGGGACCAGTGTTGTTTAATATCTTTATCAGTGACATAGTGGGATCGAGTGCACTCTCAGCAAGTTTGCAGACAACAAGCTGAGTGATATGGTTGATGTGCCTGAGAGACAGAATGCCTTCCAGAGGGACCTGGACAAGCTTGAGAAGTGAGACCCATGTGGACCTCATAAGGTTCGACAAGGCCAAGTGCAAGGTCCCACATCTGGGTTGGGGCAACCCCCTGGTAACAATGCAGGCTGGGGATTGAAGGCATTGAGTGCAGCCCTGCAGATAAAGACTCGGGGTGCTGGTGGATGAGCAGCTGGACACGAGCTGACGATGTGTGCTTGCAGCCCAGAAAGCCAATCGTATCCTGGGCTGCATCAGAACAAGTGTGGCCAGCAGGTCAAGGGAGGCTATTCTGCTCCTCTAGTCTGCTCTGGTGAGACCCACCCTTGAGTCCTGCATCCAGCTTTGGAGCTCTCAGCATGGGAAACACTTGGGCCTGTTGGAGCAGGTCTAGAGGAGGGCCACAAATAAGATCAGAGGGATGGAATACCTCTCATAAAGAAAGGCTGAGAGAGTTGGGGTTGTTCAGCCTGGAGAAGACTCTTGAAGAGACCTTACTGCAGCCTTTCAATAATTAAAGGGGGCTTATAAGAAACCTAAAGTTGACTTTTTTAGCAGGGCCTGCTGTGGTAGGATGAGGGGTAATGGTTTTAAGCTAGAAGAGGGTAGATAGAAGGAAGATATATTTTATAGTGAGGATGGTGATATATTGTAACAGGTTGCCCAAAAAGATGGCAGATGCCCCACCCTTGGAAACATTCAAGGTTAGATTGGATGGGACTCCGAGCAACCTGAGCCTTGCTGAAGATGTCTCTGCTCATTGCAGGGGTGTTGGACTAGATGACCTTTAAGGTCCCTTCTGCCCCAAATTATTCTATGACTCTATGATTCTATTGTAAAGCAGAATGGGACTAGAAATGTCTTTTAATCACTGATCTGTGCAACTAGAATTCAGTCCTGAAGTCTAAATGTGTTGAAGAAATCATTGAAGACTAATTCTGTACTGTTATTTCTACACTACTCTGTACTCCTCTCTGTGGACAGTTACAGTAAACTGAGTAAGTTATATAAAGGATTTTTGTGGTTCCCATTTTTAAGTTTGTTTGCACTTAAATATTCATAGATTCTGCTTTGAAGACTGAATTTTTAATTGGGTTTCCCATGGCACTTTTTCTTATTGTAATGAATGATTCACAAATATCAGCAAATATGTATTTGAAACACCCTAGTTTTGTGAGGTGACTGACACCACCATTTTTGCACTAAGTAGAAAAGCTTAAAAGTGGCATTCTAGTGCATTGCAGTATGCTGTGGAATAAAACTTTTGTAAATAAGTGCTACTAGTTGGAAAGTAGAGGAGAATAAACATGAAAAAACTTCAGGAAACAATTAAATATGGAGTCCTCCCCAGAGAGATTTATTCAGCTATCCTGATGCAACCATTGGTAAATCCTTCAATGATATGAGAAGAGGGAGAGTAAATACTCTGAGCATGAGTTTGGGATTGCAAACATTTTTGTTTTATTGTTTTGATAAAAAAAATAGGTGGAAAAGAATAACACTACATAGAAGGGATGGAGGAGAAAAGAACAGTTTATAAGTAGATTTGTTGTAGGTTATCTGGCCTAGCAGTGAGAGGATTTCCTCCTTTAGTCTCTGGACAGAGCTTTTGCACAGCAGCATTCCATAATACATCACAGCTGCCCTCACTCCCTCAAAAACCTCAACCAACCCACCAACAAAAAAATATTAGATTAGTGGAGAATTCCAGAGGTCAGTTCCACTGTAGCTTATTCTCTAAACCTTCTAGTGAGCCAGTTAAGCACCTTTAAGTGGCTTAAGAGAAACCAAGCAGATCCTGTTCAGATACAGGATACAAATACAGATACAAATACAGCAGATCTGTACTGAGTTTGAAAAAAGCAGAAAGACTCTTGAGATGTCATATGCTCCAGGGCTGCTCCCATGAAGTTACAGGAAATCTGGGAAGTTGTTCTTACTACATTGTCCTCATATCTTGGATGATTACTAAGTTGGTTTTTTAGTAGAGATCTTTTTTCACACGTGTCTGACTTCCGAATTTCTGGAGAGCCCTTTTATTTTTACCTTAGTTTGATTTTTAATCAAGACTGTGCATCATAAAGGTATCATTGACATTAATACCTGAGGATCATTAATGCGAAGTGTGTGATTTAACTGTCAAGTCTTTTCACAGAGCTGTATTTCTGTCTGTACTGTCTGTTCAAGGCTGGTGCCAGAGAGCAGTCTCCTTGACTGCTCATAAAGCTTACAGTTCTGGGATTTTTCCCTTCTTCCAAACAGCTTCATGCTTTGGATTTTCAGAAGTTTGTAACCTAAGGGAAAAATCCTTCAAGGTTAACACAGTCAGCCTTGACAATCCTCCTCCAGAAAAATGATACATTACCCTGCATAGGAACAGCTGTGATAAAGCACAAACATCAAATATTGCAAGTATTTCAGATGCTGTGTGAACTACTTGTATTTCTATTTTCTTTCCACCTTCCTACCTTCCTTAGGAGAACTGGTTCCTTTTGAAGGTTGTTTTGTTTATCCTACTGAAATTTGGCGATATTGTAGATAAAGCCTGAGGAGCCATACTAGGACCAGTGATGTTTAGTAATTTAAATTAATGATATAGAGAGCGGGATCGACTGCACCCTCAGCAAGTTTGCAGATTACACCAAGCTATGTGGGGCAGTGGTCACACCAGAAGGATGGGATGCCATCCAGAGGGATCTGGACAAGCTGGACAAGTGTGTGTGTGTGAACCTGATGAGTTTAAACAAGGCCAAGTGCAAGGTCCTACACCTGGATCGGGGCAACCCCGACCAGTCCTACTGACTAACTCCTTGAAGAGCTTCTGTCTTATTTGCAAAACAGAATGAAAAACTTTTATGGCTCTTGGCTGTAAAGAAAAATGAGTTGGATTTACCTTTTTCAGAAGTTGGGAATTTAACCTTTGTGCTTGAACAAACTGTATTGATAACACAAAGGGGCAACTCATAATTAATTTGTCTTTTAAGACAAATGGAGAACCAAAGTTATGCCAGATACTGTAGTTAACCTGCTTCTGATTCTGTGACTCACCGATTTTACAGGTTTAAAAAGAGTGAAGAGCACAGTCTCCAAAAACATGAGAATTTTTAGAGAAATGTGGAAAAGGAAATTAACATAGGGGCTTATTTATGCCTTTGAGAGTAGAAAGCAGAGACAGAAAGTTAAGAGTTAATTAAGCGCAACTTCTTAACACCAGGATGAAAACTCTCCTTTCTAAGATATCCTTTCTGTAAGCTGCTACATGGACAGATTTGTTGATTTAGTAATCTGAATTTACAGGTCTATGAAATAAAGCAAAACCAATAACGTTATTCAAAAAAGGAGACATCCTTTGAAATGTCCCAAAGGCTGCGGTGCCCTTGCAGAACTCCTTCATGGCTTTGCAGACTGAAGAGGAAAAACCCATCACATCAGGAGAGATGCTGGAGCCAAATAATGCAGCCCAATCAATTATCCCCCGATAACAACCAGCACAACTAAGAAAAGGCAATGGGTGATAGTAGTAGGAGACCCTCTTCCAAGTGGTATGGAGGCACCCATTTGCCCACCTGACCCTCTCTCTAGAGATGTGTGCTGCTTGCTGGGAGATCCTGTTAGGGATGTCACCAAGAGGGTACCAAGCCTTGTACTGTCCACTGACTATCAGCTGTCGTTGCTTCATGTGGGTACCAGTGATATAGACCGGAGCAGTCAGAGGGGTATCAAGAAGGATTAGAAAACCATGGGACCAGGGGTAAGGGAGTCTGGGGTACAAGTAGTTCTTTCGTCTGTCCTCCTGGTCAAATGGATGGCATTTGAAAGGGCCAGTTGAGTCTGGCTTATCAACAAATGGCTACAGGACTGGTGTGCTGCAGCCAGGGTTTTGGCTGCTTAGACAATGGGATTTGCTTCGAGAAACCTGGTTTACTGGGGGCTGATGGGGTCCATCTATTGGAGAACAGGAAGAGCGTCTTTGGTAACAGGCTTGTCAACCTGGTGGAAAGGGCTTTAAATCAAAGTTACTGGGGAAGGGGAGCCTCAATCCGTCACACTCTTACCAGTTTGATGCCAGTGCAAACAGTAGATGCCCAGAGTCTGAAGAAGGATCATAGGTCAACAGAAGAGCACATGAAGGATTGCTAGCAAATAAGTCAGCTTTGTCAGGGGCCCAACTTACGTGCCTCTGAATAAACACATGTAATATGGGGAATAAACAAGAGGAGTCAGAGATGTGCACACACCTGCAGGGCTACAATCTCATTAACATCATGAAGGCATGGTGGGATGGATCCTGTGATTGGAGTGCTGGAATGGAGTAATACAAGTTTTTTAGAAAGAACAGGCATGGGAACGAAGAGTGGTGTTATCCTCTATGTCAGTGACCAGCTGAAGTGCATGGAGTAGCATGAACTTAAACAAGTCCAAATGCTGGGTCCTGCACTTTGGACACAACAACCCCATGCAGAGCTACAGGCTGGGGACAGAGTGGCTGGAGAGCAGTCAGGCAGAAAGGGACTTGGGAGTGCTGGTGGACAGGAAACTCAACATGAGCCAGCAGTGTGCCCAAGTGGCAAAGAAGGCCAATGGTATCTTGGCCTGCATCAGGAACAGTGTGACCAGCAGGACTAGAGAGGTCATCATCCCCTTATACTCAGCACTGGTCAGGCCGCACCTTGAGTGCTGTGTCCAGTTCTGGGCCCCTCAGTTTAGGAANCACTTAGTGCCATGGTTTAGATGATGAGTAGGTGTTGGTGTTGGGTCATAGGCTGGACTCAATGATCTCAAAGGTTTTTTCCAGCCTTGTGATACTGTGTTACTGTGAGCTCCACCTGGGGATGGATGAGAAGCCAACTGAGAGCCTATGGATCAGGATTAAATGGAAGGCAGGGATAGGCAACATTATAGCCAACATGTCTTCACTACAGGGTAGAATGGATTGAGAGTAGCCCTGAATAGAAGGACTTGGAGTTGCTGGTGGATGAGAATCTCAATACAAGCTGGCAAACTATGCTTGTAGCCCAGAAAACCAACCATATCCTGGGCTGCATCAAAAGAAGTGTAACCAACAGTCCAAGAGGAGTGATTCTCCTCCTCTACTCCATTCTCAGGAGATCTCTCCTGGAGTCCTGTATTCAATTCTGGAGTGCTCGGCACTGGAAATAAATGGATATGTTAGACCAAGTTCAGATTATGGCCACGAAGATGATCAGAGGGCTGGAGCACGTCCCATATGAGGACAGGCTGAGAGAGTTGGGCTTCTTCAGCCTAGAGAAGAGAGCTTCGGAGGGACCTTCTAGCAGAATTCTAGTAATTCAGGGGGCCTACACAGGAAAGAAGAGGAGGGACTCTTTATCAGAGACAGCAGTGATATGACGAGGGTTTAAGGTTTTAAGCTGAAAGAGAGGAGATGTAGACTAGATATTAGGAAGGAATTTTTTACTGTGAGGATGGTGAGGCATTGGAACAGATCGCCCAGAGAACTTATGGATGCCCCATCCTTGCAGGTGTTCAAGGCCAGGCTGGATAAGGCTTTGAGCAATGTGATCTATTTGTGTGATATATCTCACTGCAGCATTCAAGCTTTTCTGTATAAATTGTTCTGAATTTTGGTGGAGGAAACACATCAGGGATTGTTACAATAGGTGATACTGTTATTAGTCAGTTATAGTTTCTTTGACCAACTAAACAGAGATTTTAATGAGATTCTTACTTTGTTTATATTCTCTTCTGTATATGAAGTGGGGAAACAAATGTCTTATAATTTTATAAAGTGAATATTTTATTACAGTTATGGATGGTTTCAGTTAACTTTATTTCTGAGGTATTGCATTTCTGGATAATGACTGAAATTCATGACTGTGATAATGACTGTGAAATATCCTTGTGTGGAAACAAGGCTAGAATCCGCCTTTCTGTTGCAGTTTTGAACACAAATATTTATGCCATTAGTTAACATTCAAGAGGGTTTGATATTTTGTGAAATGTACACTGTGCATTCATTCCCCCAAAAATTACTGTCTACAGATTTGGGATTTTTATTTTTCTCCTCCTGCTATGTTATAGATACATCTTACTGATATTCCTATAATGGTATACTGCAGCTTGTGATAATATTATGTGTGGAGGAGAAATGTAAAAGTTATTCATCTATTAGTCAAAAACCTTGTTGTGCATAAACTCAGCAAATGGCTGAGCTGTCAGTCAGATGTTCATTTTGTATGGTTCTAGAGTCAGTCGCATAAAGGAGACCTGAATAAATTCAATAGGTCTAACAACACCGTGCTAGAGAGATGCAGAATTACTGACCCAACTGAGCCTGCAATCAGACGTTAGAGATAGAAGGCAGGCATGGAGATTAAATCCTGTAAAAATTTTTTTGGAATCTCAGAAATTGTGTGGTATGATGAAATCCAGTGGCTGACGATAGGTACAAGTAAGCACCTCTGAATTCCTGAATTTCTGTAGTGAGGCCTCCCAGACCTACATTTCCAGCACTAGGCATACAAACTCCATAGTTTAGTCCCATTTCTGCTAGCCCTACTAGTCCATCATATCCAATATTACAAAAACTCTGTCTGTCAGTCCTATCATACTCCCATAATATTTAATTTTCCTCCTTTGATACACTGGAAAATGCATACTTGGGTGATTCAGGCACTTGATTGCATTCTTATTTTTCATTTTCTATTTTTCTGTTTGTATAATCTGTCGATTTTTCTCACTATTTCAGAAAAAGCTAGTCACTGTTGATAGCATTTGGACTCTTGAGCACATATCCAAGTTTTTATTTTTTGGCTGACATCTGCTTCTGGATATTGACACCGACCTCACCTGAAACTAAGGTGTGTAAGCTGCTCAGTCCTTATGTTGACTAAAGCTGTTTCACATAGGCTGTTGGAATTTTTCATACAGTCTATTTTGGAGAAGTGTGACAGGCTTGATGAAATTCAAAGCATAGCAAACAAGTCTCCTATTCATTGATATATCTGCCTGAACGGGAATGTTCACGTGTGCACTTGAAAATTACTGAAATCTTGGGAGATGCTGCCCTCTAGCATGACTTGCTTGGCTGACTTGGGCTTTGAGCTGGTTCCGCCGTCCTCTTTCCTTCATGTTTTTTTTTTACTTGTTGCAATGGTTGCCTCTGTTGCAGAAGAACTGTACTTTTAGGTATAATGTCCTCTTGGTCTTGCACGCCGAGACTGAAAACCAACAGCTCTATTAACTGTAATTCCTCTTTTTCTCCTACTGACTCCTTCCAACGATAAAATAAAATGTTTCTTGGAGATAGGCCAGTAGTGACGCTGACAGTCCCAGAAGCCTTTTCATTATACTCCTTCAATGCATTTCTAGACAGGGTGACCGCAATACAGTATAGCAGATCCTTTATACAAGGTCAGACTAGTATTCAGCAGAATGCAAATAGAAATCATAACTCAGCACAGACATATCTCACTCTGTCACATAGATTGCTTGCTGACGAATTAATAACCCTTGCAGGATTTAAATGCAGATGTTTTTCAAGCGTGTTCACTCTTTTTGTGGCAACTATAACATTCTTGGGCATATCTACCTTATGCATTTCTTTTTCTTTATGAGGTGAACCACTGAGATGAAAACAATTATTGACTAACTGCTCCTATTCCACTGAGTATTACTGTGGGCTGGTATTAGTTTGCGATGCTGTCTGCAAGCTATGCATATCAGTCGTTGGAAATGTATTCCACGAGCCTCTGCATCCTCATGATGTGGGCAAATTCTGTTTTCTTTCTATCTGTCTTACAAAGATGAGGTTATCACACCAGTACCTGCAGCATAAGCGTGATACCAAAGCTTTTCTTTCTGCCATTGGTTACTACTGCTGTCATTTTAGGAAGTCGTGCTAGTGTTACTTCCTGCTGTCTCTGCTTGTGTTCTGTGGGTCACAGTACCACAATACTGCCCATAGTGGATCATAGATGTTTTTCAGGAGATCGTATGTGAAGTCTAGCATCTATCAGATGCTGACCTAGGAACATTCTCGCAGTGCAGTGTCATGTGTGTTTGTGTGTGTGTGTGTGTGTTTGAAGAAAAGTTTCTTCAAGCACATCAGAATGAAAGCTTCCAGGTGGAAAAGATAAAGATCTCCCAGTGTTGCCTGTCCCTCGCTTTGTTTGTGGCAAAGATCTTCCTTTGGGAGCTAGGAGAAGAGTCTGAGCTACAGCAGAAAACAACAAAATGTGGACGATGAGTCTTGTTTCAGAATATGTCAAGAATTAGCACTCGCTCTGCAGCATCGACACAACTGTCCAGCTGTATATCTCAGGAAGGAGGATCTTGCAGTGAAATCTTGCAGTAGGTACCCAGAGACTAGGCAAGAATGGAGATCCTTCATCCAGGTTGTTGCAGACATTGTTCTTTGTCTGGGATATTAGATATTGAATATATGATACTTTAAAAACCTTGTTATTGGGCAATACATTGTGCCAACCTAAAAATGCGTAATAGTTCTTCTTAAAGTAAATTATATATGTTGTAATAGTAGAAATATTTAGATAGGTCACATATAGGCGATATTGTCAAGGATTTTGTGAACTTCCTGCCCTAAAAAAGACATTTAAATTATTGACTTAACGGGAAAGGAGTGGATTGACAATTATTTCCTCTGAAAACAAAAATAAATTCAAGATTAAATTAAAATGCATCCTGTCTATTTGAGGATGGGATGCTTAAGTGTGAGTGAATGGAGGAAAACCAGTATGGAACTAAGGAATAGGACACAGTTCCATTTCTAAACTGTTTTGCACTTCACAGCAGTTAACTAATAGGGCGGCAATCAGAAAGATGTGTTTTTTCTGCCAAGTGTTTATGGTTGCTGTGAAGAAAACCATACCTTATCACCTTTAGTGTAGCTTCCCATTGGTTTAAAGCACCTCTTTCCTCACAACACCGTAGGTCAGAGTATGTGCAGGAACATAACAAATGATTGGAGAGGAGGAACTATAAGCATACACTAATGACCTTGCAGCTGTGACGTAGACAAAGACGTAAATCACGCTCATCATTGCTTAGTCTTGGGTGCCTGACAAGCAGAACCTTTTCTGTTTAGGTAACACAGGCCTTCGAAACTCAGGGCCACCCTAGAAAACATGCTTGAGATTAAGCCCTGCTGTGAAAAAGATCAAAGCACAGTGGAAAACTACCCTACTTTCCCCTGGTAAGGTCAGACAAAGCGGCAGGCAACACAGACTCTTTCTCTAGAAAGGACTGGGCTTAATGGTGGTGTGTTCCCGCTTGTCTTTCCTCTGCTTGGATGCTGCTTTAGAGTTGCCTCAGATTGCAAGCAAGGACAGAAATCTCTGGTGCCTGTATTCCTGTTTGCATTTCCTTTGTCCAGGTGCTGTTTCAGAGTTGCTCTGGATTGTGAGGTAATGGAAATAAACCAATTGCTTTCATTTTATCAGTGACTTCATGGTCGTTCCTTTGCTCTGCCTGCTTTCACCTCACACAATAGTCCTAATAGATTATGTTACATGCTGCTTTTGTTATTTTTTCCCCTCTCTTCTGCAGATGAAATACTGCATTTTCCCACTGGGTAATTTGCCTGAACGATCCTTACTGTTCTCTTAAACCTTGGATAAAAATTCACCTTAAACTTCACTCTATTGTTTCCTCTCCTAACAACTGAGGACACTTAGAGATTTGAAGGGACTTTGAGTTCTGTATATTATAATAATATTTTGCTTTGTGATTATATATATCTAACATTTGGTGATGACTTCATTTCTGGTTTTTAAGTTTATCCATACACCTGCCATCACTACTCAGCATTTCAAAAAGAATAAATGTTTGGAATGGTTTAGAGTTGATTCATGCTTCCTCCTGTGCTAGCCATCATGCTTAACATGGAGCTTTCATTACAGACTTTTGAAGTGTCTGACAGCACTCTAGCATTTAAATGCTTTTAAATGCGATTTGGATTAATGTTCCATTTCATTAGTCAATTTTGGGGAGAAAACAAAAGAAAACAACTTGGTACCTCAAATTGTCAGCTAGCAGTATGGCAATAAAATCTTATTGCTTTTCCTAAAGTAGTAAGTACTTGTCAAGGTCTGCATGATGTGTCAGAATGGTATTGAAAATATATTTGAAACAGATATGCATTTGATTACTTGCTTTCCCTTTTATTTTCATTCTTTAACTTATCAGTTGATTTTGATGACCTGCTCAACGATTGTGTTAAAAATTCTTATTTTATGACCATTAATATTTATTTTGTTCTTATATTATTATGTAAATATGTATTTGCAGCAATCCTCTTGTCTTCTTGTTTGCAAGATGTAATTTAGCCAAAAAGTATACAAAAACAACTAACTGGAAAGACTTGCTAAAACTTATCAGAAACTTGGAACTGTTTTGTTTTGAGTTCACATTTGCTTTTTGCTGTGGAGTAACTTGTTTATTTGGTGGACTGGCTTGGTGGCCTTAACTAAATTGCTTTATCTGCTTCTATTAATTATTTCAAATATTTGAAATTTCTATTTGCTTAGAACTAGTGAAGACTCTTCCTGGTCAAGCATATTCTCTTCTGATGGGAAGAGTCAATTCTCTTCTGATGGGAAGTACATCAATTGCCCTTAGATTATGTTACATGTTCTGGGCTCAGTTTAACTCCAAAGGAAATAAGACTTTTTATTTTTTCTCGGTGTTGGAATAACAAATAGTGTACAGTATGAGGTCTAATACCTTGTTGATGACTTTTCTGAAAAATATTGTATAAGCTAGCAGAAACACTTTGTGGTAAGCTGGGACATGTGTATAGAACAACATGGTAAATGGTAAAAAAAAGAAGGAATGGAGCTGGCCACAAAATGCAAGTTGCTATGTTAAAATTGTAGAGCCAAATACAAAAATAAATTACATGAAGTGGCGCATGGTAATGGTAAGAATAGCTGACAAACACAGAGTGCTGTGTTGTAGTTGTGATCATGTAAGTGAGTATCTTGGAAGTAACCTGCTGGCATCCTCTTGCAAGCCTGTGAATTCATCACCTACTTCTGTCTTTAATTCAGTAGTCCAGCTGTCTTTAACTTTTGTGTTGACCTTGTAATCTGAACTGAAAAACATCTGGTTTCACCTCTTGCCTATATGTTTCTTGAAAGCACACTGGAAAAGACCAGATACTTCAGACTACCTTAGTTTTCCTCCATATCTCTCTGATCTACCATGAAGAGAGTCACAAATCTTGAAATCTACATTTTAGGCTTGCTTTTGGAGTAGGAATGACTGGGAGAAAAGCAAAGTAATTTTGGCAGGTGGGATATATTAACTTACAGAGGAAGTGGGGCAGCCTGCTGACCAGCCTTATCTATATGCCTCTGAACAGACCTTGCTAAAAAGTTTGCTTTTCTGGGCTTCCTCATTCCAGACAAAAAAAGTCAATTTGTAGTACTTAGAAATTTTTTTGCATTTAAAGCTGGAGTGGATGAGTTTTATAGACTCATATAGTAAAGCAAACCCAGGAAAGTTACTGGAAGTAATGGTAACTATAAATTGACTTACCTGGGACTAGTGTAATACTGGATTACTTTATCTCGGTTTTTTTGCAGTGAGGACACCATGAGAGACCACTCATAAGCACATGTAGAGAGGTAGAAGATGAGTACATACTAACCTCTATGGTAGCCACTATGGGTTATGAGATTTCACACACACTATCTGTGGTACTTCAGTAATTCTCTTTATATTGGACTTAATTTCTTCACTGTTTGATGCACTATATAAAGTTCAGGATCTTCCTCCTTCGTTGTCTGAGGAAAACATGCACAAATAGGAAGTGAGGAGTCACTTACTGTCATCATTACACTGGACTTGCTGAGTTGTATGTGGTCTGATAGAACTACAGAAATGTATTTATCACTTCCTGCATCTTATATGATGAAAGACAAGTCCTTTTATTTTGGAGGCTTTTATAATAATATAAGTTTAAATCATGTATTGTTTCCTTAATAATACTGATTGATAGATAATTTGAGATAATTAAGTCTTAAAAAATGTACATGGATATATTGGCCTATTAACAATGACTGGAGATTGGATTAAAAATTCAAAATGAAAATAAATCAAATCACCTCCATCAGTGAAATGACAGACCTACTGATAGGTACTTAAACGGCCTTTTGAAACTAATCTTGAGATTTTTCAGATTTTACTCAGTATGAATTGTAGATACCAAAATTAATTTCTCAAGTATGAATTATCATTTTATGGAGTGTGTGTAGAAGCTAGAAGATATGTTTAAAAATACTTTTTTGTCCATTTGATTTGTCATCTTCCCAACGGTTGACTGGCTTTCTGTTACTTGCTACTAACTGATATTGGTTTAGCCAGTGTTAAAAGCAGAGTAACTAATTTCCCTCAGATAATCAGACATTTATTGTGAGGATCTTTAAAAAAGATACATCATGTTTGCTTCTGTAGGTTTTTTTTTTGTACAGAACACAGAACATGGATGTGGCATGTATGAAATTGACAAATTTGTGATAAAATATGATAATCTGTGAACAATTAAATTTTACTGTTTTCTTTCAGCATTCGTGAGTGCTATAAATTAATAGTGTCCCACAGTTGACTCTGAAGCTTCCAAATTCATATTAAAAAAGAGACTCCCCAGCTCTGCCATAAAATAGGTACTGAATTAACTATGATAGAGATAATGAGTTGTGTTGAAACTGGAAGTATTGGAATTGAAAGATATGGTTAGTAAAATTTGTCAGTGATCATTCTGGGAATAATTTTATTTAATACTTGCTTTACTGTCTTGGCTGGAAAGGAAGGTATATTAATAAGCTAGGATTTCATACATAAGGAAGTAGATTTTATGAAGTCTTGGAGTAATAGAATGGATGGAGCTTAACAGTTCAAAAAGTTGAGTTCTTACTGTGCATACTACCAAGTGGAAGATCATCAGTTTGTAATGAGCTATGAATTAAACTTTAGGTGTCATAGTAAATCCTAGGATGGTGCTTGATTTGTTTGTGAAAGTGATTCTTTGATTTGCACACCTGGAAGCACAGTAGACTATTTGGGACAGAAGTGCTTAGAGTGTTACTTAGCTGTTTTTTCAAAAGTAAGGGATCATCTCACTCATTTGATGATAGTCTTTCTTCTATGTCCTAACACTTCAAATTGGTCACTTTTGGAGAACTGGGCTTTTTTGTTTGGATTTGTTGAGATTCTTATCTATCTATCTATCTATCTATCTATCTATCTATCTATCTATTTATCTATCTATTTATTTAGATGGCTTTGGAGGTGAACTGAGAGATCAATTGATGCTGTGAAATTGTAACCCACATAGAAAAATGTTGCTTGTTCTTTTATGCAGCCAACAAAGGAAAAAATACAACAATAAACACTCCCTGTCCGGTAGGAACTTTAAAAAAATATCAGCTACCTCAATACTTCTCCCAAATATTACCTAATATCTTTAAAAAAACCTTTAGCAGTTGGAGACAATGCTATCTGATATCCAGTACTCTGTATTCTTTACAGTTTTTAGTGTGTATATATAAATTTACTCAAAATCCTGAAGAACTAACATCTAATCTTGAATACGCCTGGTTTCACTGAGTATAGAAGATCTTTATATAACCTTTTTGCTTTTTCTGATGTTTACAATTCTGAATCCTCTCTTATGTGCCCATATTTTCCATATGATTCATAGAACTGGGCACAGTACTCCAACTGGGACTTTACAAACAATAAGAAATATTGAAGCTTATATAAAAGGCATTCATAATCTTAATCTGTAGCTTTATTTTAGTGAAAGAAAAGTATAATATTCTGCATAAGTGTTGAAAAGGTTTTTACAGGAAGATCATCTTTAACAGTGTCTTTGATGAAAATATGAATATGTTAACAGATTACATATTTCTGTGTTTAAAAAACCAAAAGCACTTTTCAAAAGTTTCTGTTCTGTGTTTCTTTCTGTGTGTCTAAATCATCTTTTCTTTTTTTTTTTTTTTTAATTAGTAGGAAAAATAGTTTGTTACAATGAAGAAAAATGGAAATGAGAATACGGAACCTATGCGTGGAATGAAAAGGATTCTAACAAGTGACTAATAAAAATATCTTGTCCTGGTCTAGCTGACCACAGGAGTCTCTCAAAATGAGTAGGCATATAGATTTTGCTAGCTTGGGTAGTAACATTTTCATGGTGGCTGAATATCAGAACAGAGGATTAAGTAATAAAGATTCTTATGTCTTCCATACTTATGAATTTCAAAGTTTAAGTAATCCTAAATGTATATTTTAAAGCGATTTTTCCAGATCAATGCACATTTCTAGGATGAAAACCATAGTCCTGTGCAGGTATGCCTTGCTGTCACACTGAAAAACTATCTAAGTAACAGCAATAATGCTTCTCAACTATCAGTTAAGTTAATTTCTGCTGAGAAGTAGGAAATTTTTCAAATATAATCAAAAAGGAGGTGATACAAAGATGTACTTAGGTGTCATGGTCGCATATAAGTTGTGGCAGAGCAGGGTAGAACAATGCGGTGGAAGGAATGGTAATTGCTGTCTAGGAAATAATGGTCTTATCTCTTCCACAAAACTCATGGTGAGCCCCATTTTCCAAGGTCCCTTACAATGGAATATAACTCTTCTCGCAGAAGGTATACAGGAAGATCTGAAGGAAAAAAAAATATTTTTGTTCATTAAATTTTCCCCATTGATTTCTTCATTTTTTGAAGAGAATTCTGGGAGAGTACAGAAGAGACTTAGATGAAGGTGTTTCTTGTTTCAATCATCTGGAGAAAACAATATCCAAAAATCCCTGTTCAATTTGAGATTCTGATTCAGACTATCTATTCACCTCCTTCTCCGTTTGAGAATTTGAAATGAAAGTACTTATTTGTGTGTCTCTTTATTACTTGATTGTTAGAAAATTTAGTAGACTTAATGCTGATGAGTCATGTAAATAGTGGCAATTATATTGTGTGTATGTGCTACCTTCAGTAAAGCAATTGATTGCATTATTACTGTCTAAATCTGTAAATATTTTTACCATTGCAGTTGAATTTTTAATGATCGTTTCTGTTACCTTTTTGATTTCCCTGTGTAATTTGCAGTCTCTGTTAAAGGTGACAAATACAAATCTAAATGTCTAACCAACAATTGCCAGACTAACAACTGATGTAGTGTTTCATGCTTGACTCAACATTACTTTAAACTGATAACAGAATATAAATAGTTCTGTGTGTTTCTGTTATTCAGAATGATATGAAGAATACAGCTCTTTGCTCGAGACTGCTTCTTTCTACCTATAAATAGTGAAAAAATTCTTATTTGGCTTTCACTCTTTCACTTGGATTTTTATTCACTTCCTTGTCTTTGAAAACACCACAAATATTTGAAAGGCCTTTTCCAAATCTGAAACATTTTTAGTCTTGAAAAATTTCATCACATCTCTTACTTGAGTTTTATTTGTCTCTCTTCATCCCCCTGCTCCTTTTGTACTGCTTTTTATCTTTTTTATTTTTTTTTATCTTTCTTTTCTAGTTTTGCTCAGTGGAATTATTTAAGTCCTTAGAGAAGATGATTACAAAAATGAATGAACTTCTGGATTTCTTTTTCGAAAGAAGCTACCATATTTTGACAAGTAAAACTTTCCTCATAAATCATTAAAAAATTGAAAATTAAAGATTATGTGGTGATTCAGTTTGATACATTCTAGAGAATCATATATATAAATGCTTCTGAAATATAATCTCTTCCTGCTTCCCTAAGCTCACAAAATCCAGTCTGTAAAGCTTTCTGTTAGTGTTGGGAATTGCTCTGATCACCATTCCTGTCTTTTCTTTCCTGTGACAACCAAGATAACGGTCCGAAATTCTTAAAATTATTTAAGCAAAAAATAGTCAGAACAAAGCTTCTGCCATAAGGCCCTTTGCTGCTGCTTTTTCTGTTGTGATGTGTATTCTGACCTGGCTGACCTTGCCATGGAATCAGTTAAAACGGTTTTTCTCATACTTGAAGACTAAGGGTTTTTAACTCTGTGCTGAAGATTTGATGCACAGTTGTTCTTTTCCTCATCTGCTCGTGGTATATAGTATCCCTACTGCTATTCTGGAATAAGAAAAATATACATTTAATTTCAATACTTTTGTTTTGCCTTAGAAAAAGAATGTATTGGTTTTGTATGAATGTAGTTCTCCTGCACTGCAGTATTTTGTTCTATTCTTTCTCACCTTGCTTTACATTTCTGTTCTGAAAGCCGTCACCCTTATTTCAAAGTTGTCACCCCTAGATTTTACTCAGGTCTACCAAACAGCAAAATGTTAGCTCCTCTGTGAGCTATCAGTGTTATATCAGTGGGCTGTAAGGATGTACGTGCATAATCAGAGTAATAGCTAAGCTGTTTGGAAAACGACTCAATATCTACAATTACCAGGGAGACCACCTTGTCCTATGATGTAATTCTGGCCATATTCATTGTAAACCAGTGTGAAAAATGATGCTGATCCAGGGCCTGCACTGTGAAATCAGAGCAAAATTTCTGGAACAGTCCATGGAGCAGCATTAGCTAGCGACGTCCGTGTTCAAATTCAGGAAGATTAGTAAAGCTGTACTTGAACACCTGCTTTCTAATTGTTGCTCATTAACTTCACTGTTATAGGAGAAATGGTAGCCTTTTAGGGTAGACCACCTGGCTGAAGATAAAAATAGCTTTTCATGCAGGATATACATGTAATCATATGACAGAACTTGATCTGGGGACAACAGCTAGGTTGTTTGTACGGCACAGAATTTTCTTCCACACAGCCGTATGTGTGAAACTGGGTTTTAAAAGAAAGTTTTAGGGTGAAAAAATAGAATTTAGCTTATAATTAATGGTAGTAATAAATGATTTCTGATTGTAAGCTGAGGGATGGAGTTAGCGTGAGTAAGTGCCTGTGTTAGCAAATGCTCTTCTTTCTCGTAACTGAGCCATGAGTCATTAGAATTATGGTGTGCTATAAAACTTAATTAGCATTAAAGTATTCTCTCAGGTGCTATACATTTTAACAATCCTGTATTAATAGCCACATCCCACAAGCTCATTACAGATTTCATGGTTTAATTATCTCTGCTCACAGTTTAGAACCTGTCTGGATTGTCCACTCTTTGGCAATGGGTGGCAAATTCATCCTGGTTTTAGTAAGTTTCTGCATGAAGTAATTTCACATCTTCTAATATCTGTCTAAATTTTGGCTGTCTGGGCAAACAGATAGTCAGGAATAGTCAGTATGGATTTATGAAGGCTAAATCATGCTTGACGCAATTGCTTTCTGCAATGAAATGAAGAAGGGGAAGCAGAAAGAATGGTGCATGCAACATACCTTAATTTTAGTTAGAATTTTTGCACCATCTGCCACAGTATTTTCACTAGGAAACTCATGAAATATGGACAGGATATACGGATAATTAAGTGGACTGAACACTGTCTGGATCTCCAAGCTTAAAAAGTAGCAACCAATGGATGAACATCTTTTTAGTTCCTGGTAAGATGTAGAGTGCTCTAGGGGTTAATACTGAGGCCCAAGTTATTCAATATCTTCATCACTGACCTGGACAATGAGAGAGACTGAACTTTTATCAGATCCATGTGTGTCAGCAAATAGAGTGATATGACTAATGCACCAGTCGAACTTCAATCCAGAGGAAACCTGGGAAACTTGAGAGTTCTGTCAAGTCTGCCCTAAAAATAACTTCAAAATACTTTGTGGAAATGGCTTCGTGTAAGTGCCTCTGTAGTGAATCTCCTCATTGCCAGGATAGAGAGCGTATAGAGATGCACCATAGATGGGAACACCAAGGAGCTGTTTCAGTATGTGACTGTACTTATACTGATAAAGCCTCCAATAGCTTCTCTGATGAAAATAATAAAAAGTACGCAAGGAAACCTGGAAAGCTGGATGCAAGTTGACAGACTATATTCCATCTTTATGTTGTAAACCTTACAGGAGGTATGGTAGTCTTTTTCCTAGCGTTCCTTAGATTTTATACCCTATCAAATCTAAAGATAACTTATGAGCTCATGATTCAACACGCTTGGTTGCTGTGGATTTTATATTTTGCAAGTATTAGATAAACACGTACATTCGGTTTTCATTGCAGCCTTTTGTGAGTAGTGAATTAGTTATATTTTATTGATAGAACAGACTTTGATGTCTCAGTGCAATTATACAGAAATACAGATGTTCACTGTCAGCCACATAGAACTAATATCTTTTCGATAAAAATTCCAAAATTCTTCTTTTAAAAATGTATTTTTTACTTAAATGCATTTGGTATTGATTTTGAGATTAACAAGGGAATTCACCAAAATGATCAGAGGGATGTAACACCTCTCCTATGAAGAAAAGATGAGAGAGTTGGTTGTTCAGCCTGAAATAAAAAAGGCTCCAGGCAGAGCTTATTGTAGCCTTTCAATACTTAAAGAGGGCTTATAACAAAGATAAGAAGAGACTATTTTAGCAGGGCCTGTTGCGATAGGGCAATGGGATAATGGTTTTAGTTAAAAGAGACTAAATTTAGGTGAGATACAAGGGAGAAATTTTTTACATTGATTGTGATGAAACACTGGAACAAGTTGCCCAGATAGTAGATTCTCCACCCCTGGAAACATTCAAAGTCGGGTTGGATGGGGCTTTGAGCAACCTGATCTAGTTAAAGATGCCCCTGCTTATTGCAAGAGTGTTGGAATATATAACCTTTAAAAGTCCCTTCCAGCCCAAAGAATTCTATGATTCTATGATACTCCTGTGTTCTGATTAGCTTCAGCTATGACTTTTACATGAAAGGTGTTTATGTGCCATGAAGCAACAAAAGCAAATAAATAAATTTTCCTTCATGTGATTCCATTGTCATTGAGGGAGGCATCTCAGAGAGCTAAATGATTGGCAACACTCATGTAAGTCAATGAACACGTTTTATTAAAGATGGTCAGTGACAACTGCTCAAGTGCTCTCTTTTAAGGTCATCTCTGTTGCAATTGAATCCAGTTGTTGGACTCACCATTATTTTTGTGACAACTTTCTGATTAAAGATTAATTGTTGCTTCTAATGGAATAAGAAGACACATTCGTTGACTCAGCTGACTCAGCTGAGGCACACACTTATGCTCCAAGACTCCATTTGCTTGTCGTCTGGTACCTGAAGCCTGAGACCTTTTCATCCTTCAGCTGGATCTGCAGTCTGTAAGATGGACTCTGAGATACGTGAAGCTCTATTTTAATTTCTTAGGGGATTATCAGCATTACTGAATAAGCTGTCCTCTATCTGGGTAAGCTCTAGAATGAACATGGCCAACTACATTGTGGTAAGTGGCATTACTGGCAGGACAAAAGTGTTCTGTCATCCTGAAACGAAATGTAATGTAGGACTGAATTTTCTTACTTAAATTCTCAGAAATTACACTATTAATTCCATGGTGTGGTAGCTTTGATTTCAGTTTCCTTCTTTCTATAGGTAGCAATTTATCTTCTCTTAAAAGTGCATCCTGACTGGAAGAATACTTCTGTTTGTCTTGGCTTTGACTCTGCTGAGTTCTCTCAACCTGTCCTATCAGATTTCTGCCACATCTCATAAAATATTTATATCTGAGCAGTAAAAATGAGTATTTATTTGATAGTTAGGGATCTTCTCAGGAAGTGGGAGACTTGGACATCCAGTCAGTTATTGATCAGATGCTCATACAAAACTGAACCATGTCACCAGGAAAGATGAACTGGACAGTTTCCTGAGAAGTAGAAAATGAAGTTTCTAATAATTTTTGGCAGTGGAAGAAACCAGTTTGTATGATGTGTGCATGTTTTTTACCCTGTGCTATGAAATTAGTCTTTCATTTTTTTTTTTAAACAAATTGTTGAAAACTTCAAAAAAATAATCAGTAAGACAAAGGTAAGAATTTTAACTTTGTTTCAGTTCAAACCTACTTTCTAAAATACTGAAGCGAAATTAAAACAAATCCACTTTCTCCAGGAAAGTTAAGGATAATGTTGCTGTAGAGAGAGTTTTGCTAAATTGTGATTTGCATGCTTTGTGAATCTAACTCCGTCGTTGTGTGAAACAGGCTTTTGCCAGCATTTGTAAAACTGGTCAGAGTCCATTCTGCCTCCTTCTAACAAGTTCTTATTACATGTAAAATTAACCACGCTTGTGCCAAGATAGAGATAGATATTGAGTACATATACTAGATTTATATCAAATTGATGTCTTCTGCGTGCCATGTAGGCCACCTGGGAAGTTGTAGCTTCTTTTCCCACGTCTGGAGAGTAGGGGAAAATAATAAACAAAAAGCCCTGTCCCATGGAGAGTTGGCTGGTGTTTTGCTGAATAACTTTGGGCTGTTTTCAGCAACCATTCTATCAAAGGGATGTCAAATAGCTCTCCTGAATAGAGCAGCTATCCAAATGTAGCACAGTAGATTCTCTCTAGGCGCTTTCAGGATTGTTTCCAGTCTGATAATTTGACATCAATACATTCTGTTCTGTCATTTAGTGCAATATTGCCAGTGAAGTATTTATTGACCTAATGAAATAAATAAACTGTAAATTTCCAATGCCTATGATGTACTTAGTAGATTTGTGGAAACATAGAAAGTACATAATAAATCAGAAATCATTAAATATTGTTGTAAAATATAGAAAATACTGCTGAAGTTGTAATATATTTCTTTATGTTGTAATACAAAAACGCTGTCAGGGCAAATAAAATTTCAGTAAAAATTGCTGTTATTCATGTAGATGTAAATCCATGTCTTTAATGACTGGGATGACAAAAACCTTGGTTCATACTGTAGGAGAGAGTCTGTGAATAAGACAAACAAATATTTGGACAGCTTTTCTGCATAGAAGACTCATGTATTTGTCTACTCATTCCTCCAATTCAGTTAATATTCAGGTTTCAGATCTACTGTATCGGTGAAAGTAAAAACTTAAATGTGTATGGAAAATGAATTGAAATTCTATTGCTATTAATATTATTATTAGCAAATCCTGTGAAAGTTACATCTGAGAGAAGACTGAGCTCATTTTTCCTGAGATCAAGTGTCAGAGTCTACAATCCCACAATTCTGCATGCAAGAAAAAAATTACAAACATTAATATCTTGAAAGCAAAAAACTATTTTGCCCAGCTGATACAGAGCTCTGGATATCTATGCAAATACATCCCCTTGCTTATTTAGAAAGTTGTTTACATTTTATTTCTGAAACTTTTTAAGACTACTCTGTATCTAGTCTAGAAATAGGAACAGAAAAAAACATATTTCTCTCTATATATCAGTGAATAGGCAGGTTTCGTGTTTTGCAAAGGAAGTTGAGAAAAAGCTGTTTTTTACAAAGCTTAAATCTGAGAACACTACCAGTATAAACAAGAGATTGTTTAGTTTTTCCTTAAATAAATCCCAAAGAATTCTGAAGACAAGAAGGTACTTTGAATTACTCCATTAACTTCCTGCTTTTGGTTTAATGATATCTTTGTGTTGGTTCTTTAAAATTTTTCTTTATTACTGCAGCATGTTTTAGATCATGTGCATGCAGGAACTCACAGTTTTTATACAGAAGTAGCAAATTATAGCTGTATTATTTTTTACACTTTACTGTTACATGTTTTCATTTTTTGTCTTCTAGATTTATTACCTCTCCTTTTGTGAAGGATCCATCTATTAGGTTGCTTTGAAGCAGACAGCTGATTGGAATTTAAGGTTCCAGGTATTAATTTATGTTTTTCTTCTGCCAGTGCATGTGGTATTCTTGTCCCCTTAGAAATGAGCTCTTCAAGTAATGAAACTTTTGTACAGATGGAGCATAATTAAAATGAAAAAGAATCTCTTCCCTTTGTTTTGAGGTAAAACATACCATTTCATTATAGTTAGATTTTGCATTTTTTTAATAGAGATCCACTGAAAGCAGTATGCATAGTGTCTAACCACAAAATGAATTAGTTGGTCATCTAATTCCCTTCCCTAGGGATGGGATGCTACCAATTTCCTAAGATCACGTAGACAGTGATGCATGCTGTGTGATTGTCACATGCACAATTGAAGAAAATATAACCATAAAGCAAAAATTTCATCTGTACTGGCCCTTGTGTAATCGTACAGTGCAGTTCTTCCTACCTTGATTAACAGTTGTGACTGCAACCATTTGGCCAGAGAGCTAAAACTAGCAATAATGGAGTAGCTTTAAAATTTACCATCTGTGTTCTCAAAAAATGACACTTAAAGCTTTATAGTACAGAAGTGTGTATCAGTGGAAAAAGCTATCAATTATATTCATAATCCAAAAAGTATAATCAGAACTGGTTTGATTCTATAAGACTTGGGAAACCCTGATGAACACAGCAGGTGAAAAAATATCCTTTGAATTTCAGACAAAGTATTTAGAGTTGAATGCAGTGTCAGAGACTGGCTTTCTGTGTGTGATGAAGTGAGGTTCACTGATTCAGAAATAACTGCAGTGGTATCACTGAATCACAAGCAATGCACTTTTTATCTAGAAGGACCTAGGAATGTATAGACAAGGAGCTGGTAGTTACTAGACATGCTCCATGTCTTTTTCTGAAGCTGCAAAGCAAAATTCCACTCAGAGCAAGGAAGCTTCCAAAATGAAAGCCTTGAGAAGCTGATCCACGTAGAGTTCAATAAAAAAATGTTAATGGTAGACACAGGAGACAGCTCCATAGACACTAGGGATGATCCTCAGAGTGCCCAGTATGATGTTGTAGGCTTGTTTTTATATAGTCATCAACAGTGACATGTTTCCAAAACCAGTTTAGTCTTTTCTTAAGGACTGCACATGCTGCTAGGTCAAAGATCTTATTACTTAAGAATGGAAAGACAAAGGAGTAGCTGCCTACTCAGTCACTTTAACACTTCTACTTTAATACACAAGAACCTACCTATTTCCTTCCAGTTTCGACCAACAGTGTTTCTGAAAACGTTAAAGTGTCTACCGTTTACATTTTTCTTTGAACTCTACGTGAATCAGCTTCTCAAGGCTTTGATTTTGGAAGCACTGAGAATTTTGTGGTGGTTGTTAATATTTCGATGACTATGAAGTACCTTCCTTAGAATGTTCTTTAACGCATTTCATTCAACTGCTGGTCACCTTTTTTATTACAATCTGAGAAAACTTTATTCTCATTATTTAGAGATCTGGGTTTAAATACTATTTTCATACTTATTTTTGATCAGCTGTCCCCACTCTCCACCACCACGGGAACATGAATCTTTAAATGGAGTTAGAATGAGCACTGTCAAAAAAAAATTGATAACAAAACCCCCCCACAAATAAAAATACAAACAGTGGAAATATTTTTAGATTTCTGAAAGACTCATATTGTACTCACCACAAAGCTTAGATTCAAAGCCTGCAAAAAAATATTGCTTGGCTTGTTCTATATGCAACTAGATGTGGATGGATCTTTGCATCAGATGGATCTTTGTAGCAAGTATAACCAAGGGAAGCTGTGTTTAAGCTGGAAACTGGAAAGAGGGTTTCTGCAAGACTAAGCAAGTCCAATCTGTTGGAAAATAAAATATAATAGGAATTACTACCCAGAGGTGTTAAATCTGTCAATATCACCTGCTATTAGTGATGTTCAGAACACTCACCAATAAGTAAACATTTGTCAAAACCACTTCCTGTGTTGCTGATCTGTAAGTCCCATTTTCAACGCACACCTACAAAGAGATGAGCCCTGGAACTGAAAAACCTGCCTTCATTTGCTTCTAAAATTCAGGCACACACTTGAGTTATGAATTAGGGTTTACATGCAGATGGCTAACCCTGGCCTGTGGCACCACTAACAAGGTAACAACTCGAGGAGTTTCATGATGTTGCTGATTACAAAAGGAGAGCAACGTTTGAGCAAATGATCCACCCTGACCTATGGCATTGTTAAGAGGTCAGTATGGAAATCAACAAAATGGGCAGAAGCAACTCTTTATTTCTCATTATTTTTCTCTAAATTGCATTTTATTAATATTTTTAGGACATTGAAGTGATAATGCCTTTAGGAAAATATAAGGATAGTGTAGACAATAGAATGAAGGGGGGTGGCAGGTACTAGTTTAATAGAATTAATAACTAACATAGAAATTAACACGGTATCCATATCACAAATACCAGATCATGCTAGAAAATCAACACAACTGGGATCACTGGACAAGGTGGAAACAGGGGCATGCATGTTTTGGGAGGGAATGTGGGCAATATAGGGAAATCATTTGAGAAGCAGGAGGAAAGGCACTGCAGAGTTCAGCAAACTTTTTTGTCAGGGTTGATTAGGGGTCCCTATTGGGCAGATCTGTGTCTGATAAATGTAGCTTGGAGTAGGGCAAGAAATCTGGTTTTGTTCCAACCACATTTGTGTGTGACTTACTTTCAAGACTGAGGGGGCTATGACGCTTTCCCGACTGCTGGCAGAGGGAAAACTAGAAGGGACTTCTTGCTGTCCTAAAACTTAATGATTTTATAATACTTTATAATTTTTCTCACCTTCAACCTCGACCTTAGTGTTCCCCAGGCAATAGTGTGCCCATCTGTCTAGTGTGCTAAGAATACTATCATCTGTCCCCTTACTAATAATTTTCTCTTTCCTGCTGGTACCAAAAATATTTTCCCTCACATTAATTAACATAATCAAATTAAGCTCTGAGCAGTTCTTCTCAATCTATATTTAGCATTAGAATCATATTATCATAGAATCATAATATCAAAGAATGGTTTGGGTAAGAAGGGAACATGAAGGTCACCTAGTCCAACACTCTTGCAGTGAGCAGGGACGTCTTCAACTAGGATCAGGTTGCTCAGAGCCTCATCCAACGTGACCCTGAATGTTTCCAGAGATGGAATATCTACCACCTCTATGGGCAGTTTGTTCAAGTGTTTCACCTCCCTCAATATATAAAGAAAATATTCATAATATCCTGTCTAAACCTTTCCTCTTTTAGTTTAAAACCATGATCCCTTAACCCTGTGGCATGGATGGAAATGTTCTGTACTGGGTTAGGAATTGGTTGGATGGCCGTGCCCCAAAGGGTGGTAGTGAATGGTGTCCCATCCAGCTGGCGGCCAGTCACTAGTGGCGTCCCTCGGGGTTCGGTGCTGGGCCCGGTCCTGTTCAATATCTTTATTGATGATCTGGATGAGGGGATCGAGTCCTTTATCAGCAAGTTTGCAGATGACACCAAGCTGGGAGGAAGTGTCGATCTGCTAGAAGGTAGGAAGGCCCTACAGAGGGACATTGACAGGCTGGAGAGATGGGCCGACTCCAATAGCATGAGGTTTAACAAATCCAAATGCCGGGTCCTGCACTTTGGACACAAC
>VWPV01031551.1:66995-95965 GCA_013389885.1 Geococcyx californianus
GGTCTCAAGCTTCGCCAGGGGAGGTTTAGGCTTGACATTAGGAAGAAGTTCTTCACTGAGAGGGTAATTGTTCACTGGAATGCTCTGCCTAGGGAGGTGGTAGAGTCACCATCCCTGGAGGTGTTCAGAGAGAATTTGGATGAGGCACTTAGTGCCATGGTGTAACTGACAAGTAGGAGTAGGTGTAGTTAGTAGGTGTAGGTGTTGGGCCATAGGTTGGACTCGATGATCTCAAGAGTCTCTTCCAACCTTACGATACTGTGATACTGTGATCCTATTGCTACAGGCCCTACTAAAACGTTTTTCAGATCTTTCCTATAGGTCCCCTTTAAGTATTCAAAGGCTGCAATAAGGTCTCTTTGGAGTCTTCTCCAAACTGAACAACCCCAACTCTCTCAACCTTTCTTCATAGGGAAGGTGTTCCACGCCTTTTTCCATATTTTGCAGCTTTCCTCTGGACCCTCTCCAACATGTCTTTCCTCTGCTGAGAGCTCCAGAGCTGGATGCAGTACTCCAGGTTGTGTCTTGCTAGAGCAGAGTAGAGGGGCAGAATCACCTCCCTCAACCTGTTGGCCACACATCTTTTGATGCAGCCCAAGATACAGTTCACCTTCTGGACTGTAAGCGCACATTGCCAGCTCATGTCCAGCTTCTCATCCACCAGGAACTCCAGGTTCTTCTCCGCAGGGCTGCTCTCAATCTCTTCATCCCCCAGCCTGTATTGATACTGTGATGGCCCCAAGCCAGACATGGAACTTTGCACATGGCCCTATTGAATCTCATTAAGTTTTCAAAAGCCCACTTCTCCAGCTTGTCCAGGTCCCTCTGGATGGCCTCCTGTCCTTCAGGTATGTCAACCTCAACACTCAGCTTAGTGTTGTCTGCAAACTTGCTGAGGGTGAACTCAATCCCACTGTCTATGTCATTGATGAAGGTATTAAACAACACTGGTCCCAGGACAGACCCCTGAGTGACACTGTCACTATCTCTAGCTGGACATTGAGTCACCGACCACTACCCTCTAGGTGCTACTATCCAACTAATCTCTTTTCCACCCATCAGTTCCCCCATCAAATCCATATCTCTCCAATTCAGAGATAAAGATGTGCAGAACCACGCCGAAGGTCTTAGAGAAGGACAGATAGATGACATACATGAGTCTTCCATTTTCTACTGACGTAGTCACTCCCTCAAAGAAGGTTACTAGTTTGGTGAACCTAGGTGAAGCTAGGTTGGTGATCAGATGTCCCTGTTTTTATTTCAGACTTAGTGAAAGATCTATGCATTGAAAAACAGATTTTTTTAAAACTGATTTGGTCTGACAAGATTACCTTCCATGTGTCTTGAGACACATATCCTGATTCAGGTGTAATCTTTGAAAACATCCCTGTTTAGCCCAAGCTATATGAACTGATGACACAAAACTTGAGGGAGCTGTTGACACACTTGTGGGCAGCGGCCCTGCAGAAGGATGGAGACAAACTGGAGAGCTGGGCAACTGCCAATCACATGAAGTTTAACAAAGGCAAGTGCCGGGTTTTGTGCCCTGGATATACATACAGACAAGGGAGTGAGAAGCTGGAGAGCAACCCAACAGAAAGGGATGTGGAGGTTCTGGTTCACAGCATGTTGAACATGTGCCAACAGTGTGCCCTGGCAGCCAAGAGGGCCAACCGTATCCTGGGGTGCATCAAGCACGGTATTGCCAGCTGGCCAAGGTAAGTGATTGTCCCGCTCTACTCTGCCTCAGTGTGGAATGTGGAAGACTGTAGAGTTTTACAGTGTCGTGCTTGTCTGGAAGTGCTGCCAGGGGGCAAACTGGGGCTGATTATCAGTTCTGGATTGAAAGATGCTTTGACACTACTCTTTGAACATAGGTATCCTTGTTCTGCTATAGGAATTACAAGGGTTGCAATTTAGTTACTTATTGTGCACAGTATAAAGAAATGTAGATTAAAGATTGTTTGTATGGGAGAGATAACAAAGGATTTCTGATAGAGAGTTTTCTCACAGGAGACAGTGATGTAGTGAGGCAAGCAACTGCTTTAAAATGCTGGGAGGATAAAACTTTCGGAAAGACTTGAAGTTGCTGGTAGATGAAAATAGGAAGGTAACAGGTTTATGAAACTATTCAAAAATGTAGGGTTTTCTTTCAACATGACATTGCTGCTTGCCTTGAAGTTTGTTTCTCAAAGATCAGTTTAAATGCAGCTTTTTGGATTTAGCAGTTTTTCCTCACGCATTGTCATGAGTTACATTGTGCTGTGAAACAGGTCCTGGAGATTTAAATCTTAGAAGGGACAGGAAGTTTGCTGTCTAATGTGAAGTACTTGAATTTTCAAAATATTTGTTCTATTGTGAAAGGAATAAATTCTTGCTTGGTTCTGTTAGCACCAAGGTACAGTCTATATAATAGGAAGTTACAGTTCTAATAGTTAATGTCTGTGGAAAGAAAGACCACTTCATATTTACCATCAAATGGATAAACACATAGTTTGTTTTATTTTATAGACTTAAACCAGAACTATTCAAGGAATTGTCTAGTGAAGACAAATGTGTGTGGTTCCACCTGTATTTGCTGCATGGAAAGAAGCTCAGTATTCAGCCTCTATGATTGCAATCAAGTAGCATGGTAAAAAGGGTCATAGATGAAGTGTTCCTGTTAGGGGTTTAAAAGCAGAATTTTACCTAAAAAATCACCCAGTGACAGTGAAAGGCTAAATGCATTTTTTTACTCTGAAATGTCTGAACTTTTCAGTTAGTCTGAGCACATAGTAGGTAAAAAGCTGAAGGAATGCTATTATTTAAATCAAATTCAAAACAACCTTTAATCAGACTGTAAAGTTATGATGGGTTTTGGAGGTGCTTGCGGGGTTTTTTGTGTGTTTTCCTTTTTTTGTTAGTGTGCACTGAGGGCTGCGTGTGTTACGAAAGTTGATTCTTAAGTTCTGTAGGAGATATAAATATCCTTCAGTTTCACTTTGTAAAAACTCTTAGAAAAATGCTAAATATTGGATTAAAAAAAAGAACTAAAAGTAAGCCCTAATGATTTTTAGGGATACTTGTCTTCATGAGACAATTTCTTTGGATAATTCTGGCTAAGTATACAATATACAGCTTACAGCACATTTATGAGCATTGGGAATCTACAACAAAAAGGTATTCAGACAGAAGCAGACCACATTTAGTAGGGAAAGAAGCAATAGTACAGTCATTTTTTAATTCCCTTTTCCTAGTTGAAGAATATAAAATGATCTTGGAAGAAAAAAAATAATTGTTTTCTGCACAAAATTCCTTAATGATAATAATCTTACTAAAAACAACAAAATAAATAATTTCAGTTGAACTTAAGTAGGACCATCTGAGTGCTGAGTAAAATGTGTTGAATATAAGTCTTGAAAATTCACTTACTTCTCAGACACACTAAACGCAGTCTAGCTGATGTAGTTTGCCTGTAGATGTCGGGCTGAATGAAATAACCCTGCTGCAGTGGTAGGGTCTAAAGTCATTTGCATATCATAAATGAATCTGCAAAGAAGACATTAGGAAATAAAAGTATCCTGCCACAGAAATTCTCTCCATCCAAGACAACAGAGTTCACGAATATTTTTCATCTTGAGAGTTAAATAAAATTCTATAGTATATGACTTTTTTTTTACACCTGTAGTTCTTGAAAATAGCAAACAGAAGTGCCTGTTCTTTCCTCATGACCATCTAATGCGTAATACTTCCTCCTTTCTCTGACTTATATTCTTCCTTATCAGAAAGAAGTGCTTACATTCTGTTTAGCTAAATAGTTCATTAGCCCCTGTCAGTATAGGGCAGGAGAGCATCCTCTTTGTATCTCACAGGTTTTGGCTCTTGTCTAGTAAGGAAGAGACTAGATGCTTAATCAGGGCATGTATCCTGGTGTCCCCAGATATTGTGGGTGGTCCGTGTCAATGAACATCAGAGGACTCATTTTCATTGCAGCAAAAACTAACTATGTAATGTCTATTGTCCTCCAATTTCTTACTCGTCACTCTAGAAATGTAATCCCAGGTGTCTCATTCCTATGCAAGCAGATGTGGAAGCTCATAAACTGAATCACAACCTGAAGGAATGAGTTGTTCTCAGATCTTCTGGTTGCCAGGGAAACTACATTCTCAGTCTGTGTATGCTTACAATAGCCTCTTTTCCAAAGCTTTCTAAATTTCATGTTGTGGCACTCGGGAACAGACTAAGAGAAATACTAATATATTTCTCCTAAATGTTATCATCAGTTTCGTAAAAATAATAATATTTACACAAATAGGTCATACGTTCTGTCTTAGAGTATGTATGATTCTTATAGACACGTGACAAACTGGAGAAGTATTTAATATACATTTTGATCTTTTTGGCTACTTTCCTGTGCTCCACTTATAAATTATTCTCAGACAGAGTATAGTTAGGTATGGTCTGAATGTCTAAAGACGTACTTCTCAACAAAAAGTTTTTTCAGGGGAAACTGTATTTTTATTCATCCAAACACAGTATATTTTTCCAAATTACTTGTGGCACACAGGGAGAATGAGGGCTATGAATCATGCTTTACCAACGGGGACACGACAGATCTAGAGAACTGTCTATTATGTGACAGATATAGAGAATTTCATAGAATCATAGAATCATAAGGTTGGAAGAGACCTCTGAGATCATGGAGTCCAACTGTGCCTCTCTCCCTACTAAACCATGTCCCTAATAGAATCATAGAATAATTTCTTCATAACAGTTCTTAATGGTGGCATTCCTATGTACACCACACATATTCTGACTAGTATTTAGAGCTTTCTTTAATGTGTTGGTATCTTCTTTTTTTTCCTTGAGGACTATAAATTTAGATTTAAGACACTAAGAAAATCCCATTTGCAGACAAAGATATTAGAGAATTTTCCTTAATTACCCAATGAAATAATTTTCACAATCATATCTAGAAAATGTATGTCGATAGGGACATAGTGTCAAATCTGTACTTGCTCTCCATGAAGATAACGTGTGATTGACTGCTTGACTTCTTCACCATTTGTGAGTCAATGCAGTTCTTCCAACTTAGTATAGCAAAAGAGGTTGTTCTGTGATGGTACACGGCATGCACACAGGTTATTTCTAACTCATTTTCTCCACAGAAGCAGCAACATCCTTGCCTGCATTATTTCCTCCTAGACAATGAGATATTGAAACATCTGTTCCTTTTCCTGTTCTATGAAGGCCTACTGTCACTACTTCTTATTTTTTAGCTTTTTTTTTTTTTTTTTAATTTAAAAGAAACCCATAATCATTTGGCATTGTAGCTATAAAGGCAGCTTGTAGGAGCAATCTGGAAGATTTTCTGTTGTGCAGAGGCTCAAAAAGATCAGTAAAAACCTAGAAAGTGTAGCAGATCTGTCAGATTTCTATTCTCTGAATTATTTCTCAAAAAAAATATATTATCACTAATAAAATCAACGATGTAAATATCTTAAGCAGGAGAATGTAATTCTTAAAAGCCTCACTGGAAGAGCAGTTCACTTACAATGTGAATCAGAACTGAAGCAGGTTTACAACCAACAGATAGCAGCAGGCATGAAAATAGCCAAAAGGTGAATTAGTGACAAGAACTAGGTTCTGGGACACTTGAGTTTAAACAGTGTTCGAGTAGCTCAGCAAAGAAACTATTTCTGAAGTGAAAGGAATTGGTATGAGCTTTGCAAGAGTGTAACATACACATTACACTCCATATTTGTAAAATGAATATAAAAAATGATGTATATATTTTAAGACTGAAAACTGTAGCATTTTAAGGGTCTGGACTCTGACTGGAGTTCAAGTTATGATAACTTCTGGTATGAAATTCTGAGGATATTGGAAAGACCATAATCAATCAATGACAAAATAAATGAAATTGCTGATCACTCCCTCGTTCTGCCATTGGTAAAGTGAATCCAAAATGTTACCATAAATTATCACTAAACGAGGGAATCAAAGCAAAATTCTGTGGTTCAGAGTATGGATTAAAAGGTAGTAAGTGGAGCACTATGTGGTGTTTGTCAGATTTCGTTATTTTTCCTGGTGTTTGAGGGGAAAAGAAAAAAAGCACGATTTAATTATTCTTCAAGAACTTGTTAAGGAGCGTGGTATTTGTATTACATGAACATGCATAACTGTGATACAATTCTGTTAGCCCAGAGGAAGACCTTGAGTGAATCAGTATACACATGTGCCTCAGAAAAGAAATTAATTATAAATCTACCAGGTGATCTCCCATTTGTTCATTTGAATTTGGAACCTGTTACCCAGTAACTGATTTATCAGTAAAAAAAAAAAGTATACTTAGATGAATAATTATTATGAGACCAATGGCTAGGTCATAATAAAGCTGATTTTTCCCTGTTATTTCTACCAAGGCAGTTAAAGAATCACTTCAAAGATTTCTTTAATGTAGTGATCTCAGAATACAAACTATGATGAGCCCAATTCAGTGACTCTGGAGGACTATTATTCAAACACTTCTTACTAAAAATGCTATGCTAATATCTTTTAGATATTTGAGAACCTGAAGGAGTCTATGGAGTTCTGTAAATGCCAGCATGGAAAGCAGAACTGAACCTTGTATATTTTTTTCTTATAAATATATGAATTTTTACATGATGTGAATATTGACTTGTATTTGAATGGGGAAAGAGACCCACACAGGAGCTGGGAACAGCAGCTGCTGTGTTGTGTCGAAGTTGCTGATAAACAGAGCTCAAAACCGTGTCACTAGGTCGATTCTGCAGTGGCTATGAAGGACCTTACAGGCTAAGTGAAGTACATATGAAAGAAACATTATTTTAATATTTTATGGGACTTAAGGAGGTGACTTCAGAGGAGAAACTTAGCTAAGCATGTTGATATCAGAACTATAAAACTGCACCTGTAGACTCCACTGATGAAGGGACATGGTATTTGTATTTCTGTAATCTAAGTTGATTGTGAGAAAGAAAATTGTCATGCACCAAATTGTTGATATTGATTCAATACTTTGACTATTGAGTGGTTGAGCCCACGTCACTTGCTACGTTTGAGCACTGTGCTGCAGCCTGTGTGTCCAGATAAGAGGTTTGATTTTCTGAACTTCAGCTTAACTAATCCCCGGAATATCTTTTCCATTTGAAGTAAAAAAAACCCTGAATTCCAGTTTTACATTCATACATACATTTTTTGAAAACTGGCTTTCAGAGTTTCTGAATAGGTCTCTCTACAGCATCCCTCAAAATCAAAATGTGTATCACCTGAAAAGAATTGCTATCCTTTCTTGAAAGTAATATCTTCTCAAACCACTTTCTTGTATTACTCACCTCCCCTCTCCTGCCCCCCAATCCCCTTTCCTATTTTCAAAGTGGTTATGATACAGTTATTTGAGGTAAGTAAAACTCTTTATTAAGGGGATATTTCTTTCAACTTAAAGCCTGGCACAGCTTGGCACAGCTTTCATTGATTTGTAGGCATATATTTGCCATTCTGTTTTCAATCGCCATGTAAGTTTTGCTTGAACTGCCTCATTTATCTTATATAAAAGAGTAGAGGAAGTGAGAGCTTGCTAGAAGAAAGATGGGGAAATGTCCTCTGGGAGTACTGATTTAATAAAAAAATTGTTTTCATGAACACTTCAAATTTATAAGCACTTGAGTGCACCTATTTCACTGCCAAAATACATACTTTCTATTCATAGAGGAATTGCACAGACCAGCTGTCAGTTTGTCTCAGGATCTTATCTTCTGCTTTACTATACTTCCCTTATATGCAGTATATATGCAGTCTGCTTCTTGCAGTGTAGATATTGGTGACTGAACTGGAGTTACTAATGAACCTCTGCTTCTGGCTTCTTTTTTGTCTTTGACTGCTTTTCCGATGTTTACCAGTACACATGAGTTCATGCCTTCATATTGGCACCACAATTAAATATTGTTGGTTTTGATGTTAACAATAGTACAGGACATAACAATAAAGAATAAAATACAATATATTATTCTATATTATTTTATATAATTCAGGCACCACTTGCTTCAAGTTCAGCACGTGCTTAATGATCAGCATTACAAAAGTTGAAATAGCTATCTGTTTATTAGAATATAACCAAATTTTGTCACATTGTTTTTTCGTATGAGCCTGCTTTTCTTTTCTGTTAGATGTTCTACACACAAACCTAGTTGACCTTTGTGTTACCAGGTCACCTGATTCCTGAAACATTTTCTGGGTTTAAAGGCACATTTTTAAAGAATGCATGCAAATCTGCTTAATCTTCATAGAGATTCTTCTGCCTCCTTGAACTGATTTGATCATGAAGTGAAGCTGCAGAATTTGATATATATTGTGAATTATCTTGTTATTTTAACAGGATGGAGTGAATTGACTATTGTGATGCATTTTACTGATAAAAGCAAGAAAAACAATAGTGTGCTTGGATACATATTCTGCTTTATGTTAAACTAAGCTTGCCTGTGATTTTCTGAGACTTGTAGTAGGATTTGGGAGAACTTTCTGATTTCAAATAAGAAACAGAACATAGGTAAGAAAATCCTTAAATGAATTACAATGTAGAAACCTTGGGAAAACGTTGTGTTCTTACATATTGTGTAGCACTGCCCTTGGGAATTTTTTTACAATTCAGTAACTGAAAGGCTATTTGCCTTTCAAATTAATCACAGGTTACTTTGTGCATACTTTCAGCAGGACAAGTGTTATGTTGATGTTAACTTGCCATTAAAGGGCTGAAATCACTGATCACCACACTGCTCTGCGCCTGCAGAACTGCTGTGTTGGTACAGTTGGTAATAAGATGTATAAAATTATTGAGCAAACTGGTCAGGTTTCTGAGGACTCCATCTTCTGACCTGTTCTCTACTGCTGCTTTCATAGTGACTGTTGCAGTATTTGCAATTATTAGTTGAATCAGCCCCAGATAACTTGAGTTCAATTTGATCATAAGAATAAAAGTTTTCTAGGTGGGGCTTTATAGTAAAATATTGCTTTAAGTCATCCAATTATATGCAAAAAAGATGCAAAATGTATTTCCTCATTAATTACAAAGGGTTTAAATTTCTTTAAAAGTATAAAAAGTTGTTAGTGGTTCTTAGTACTGAAGAATATTCTGTTGAATGGCTGCAGATACATTTGGGTATTAGAAGACTAGTTTCAGCAGGACATTGAACAGTAGTTTTGCTTTTGAGTCAGATGGAATAATGTCACTGTATTGCAAAGGCAGCCTGTCATTCAAGGACTCTTTTTAATAATGCTTCATTCCTTATGGAAACTGCGTTGCAAACTCCTGGTTTGAAGGAGGAAAATATCTTTGGCTAGGAAGAATACAGTGTTAACCTAGACATGTCAAGGAGCACACTATTAGCCTTGCAGGGTTTCCAGTGAAATGGTTATTTGAATTGCTGAGGATTCAGAATTGTTTGTGTTTAGAAGACAATGAAGTGTGCATAATCTTACCATTAGTCTGCTCTGAATGATACAGAGCGATGAGAGACCACTTTGAGGAAATGGAAAACAATAGTATTATTCAATGAACTGAACTGACTTTATGTGGTACAGTAAATGTGTAAAGTGCTTTTTTTTTCTTGAAAGTTCTGAAGCTTGAAAGCAAAATCTGAAGCAGGTCTTGCAGTCTACTTTTGTGAATATCCACTTCTATGTCTTTCACGTTCCTCGGGGCATTTGGACATGTTTAAAAAACAAAACCATTCTATCCGGTCAAAATGGAGCTGATTCATGCCAGAGGCAGCTGATAGACATTTCCCTACAGTAAGCTGTTGCCGTGTAGCATTTTCAATGTTTTGTACACATAAAAGTAAATGTACATATGTAGTGATGTTTTTTTCCATTTTTATTGTTGTATTTCAGTGAAAGGTGACTCTAGAGATACTGAAATAGAATGCTTTTGTAGTACTGGAACTCAAAGATGGTATGTAGATCTCCAAACTGTCACTGTTTCAGAGTGTTATCTGAAGCTAAACACAAAATAATGGTGGGAGTTTCCTTGCTTGAGGTGATTTATTTTATAAATATCCTATAACTCCTGAAGAAAAAGAAAAGAACTCTCCAGAAATGTGAATTCTGCAACATGTTGTCTCAAGTATTTTACTTTGGTACAGGGAAGATTTAACTCTGGTTAATTTAAATTTTTTCTACATTTTCAAAATGGAAAAGTTTTGGTTTGCCTTTTTTTTCTTGTGGTTTTTTTTTTTTTTTTTTAGTTTTAGCTTAAATTTCGATTTCTTCTGGCAAAAGGTCAAGAATAAATAAATAGAACACATCCAATAATTCTGTTGGTCAGCTTCTAGATAAACAATTCAGCTCTGGTAAGGCCAAATGTAATTACAACCAAGAGCTTCCCTGAAATTCTTGTAGATTAAGATGGTCTAAAGAACCTAATGGTTTCAATGCTTCACATTGCATTCAATACAGAAAAAAACCCTACCTAAAAATCTATTTCTCTATAAGGTATATTTTTATTAACTTCTAAATTCTAATAAAATGAAAATGACAGTTCTTATGGTAAGCGTAGTGAATGGAAAATGCCTTCTTTACCTTTTGTCTAGATTAGCACAAACATGCAAAAATGTCAAGAGCAAACAGATGTTTATCTCCATTTTTTTGTTTACTGCCTTAACCTGCTGCATTTAAATAGGTGGATAGGCAATATGTATGGTGGAACTGGGTTCAGTATCATAAAACAATGTTGGTAGTGCACTTCTTTCCTGTTCTGTGGGAATACAACACATAAATGAAACTTGCATCTCAAAGTATTTCCTCTCCCAATATACATTTTGATAGCCCATGGGAGGTTTGACACTGGCTGGGAAAAGAAGGATTTTGACTTATAGCTTTGGGAGCTGATGTGAATTTACCTGTCACAAATCCTTAATGCATTTGGGGACATAAAAGTCACGGAAGTTGAGAAGCTAGTAACAAAAGTCTTTGTCGCTGCTGCTGTAGGTACATCTGCATTGAGGACATATTTGATTAATTATTCCCACATTTGTCTGCTTAATTCCAGTTTCTTCTCAGGGCAATAAGAGGGACTGTACAAAAAATGTAAAGTCCTTGCATGTCCAAGCTGGTATCAAGTATGGTACTACTTCTGTACTCAGAAGTAACCATCAAAAATTGCCCTGTCCTAAGGTAATTCCTGTTCTGTCACCTTGTTCTAAGGTCAGATGAACAGTTTTGAACTTGAATTAAGTAATTTAGGCTGAGATAACCTGATTTGAACTGACTGCATTTGCAGTCCCTCCACATGTCCAACTGCATATCAGATATTGACAGATAGTGAAGGATTTTATAAGATGACTTTACAATGCTGAAATTGCTGGAAGAAGATTTTCAGTTAGTAAATTGGAACAGAAACCCTTAAACCAACTATGCAGGTGTATTCCCTTAGTATTCCTCTTTTCTTTGGAAAAATGTGTATGATATGGGAATTATAATTAAGCTTTTAAAATGAAGATTAGGAAAGAAGAAATTGAGACTGGTCTAGTGGAAATGCAAAATATGAGTGTAGACAGCATGTGTTGTGGCAGAGCAACTGGATTTTCAGCCTAGGTGCTTGAGAGTTGTCTGTTTATAGTAGCTTAACAAGCTGTCAATTATCCTTTATTTTTTTCCTTAAACTCATCCATGCATTTCATTCCTTTTCTTTACCTCTGCATTACTGTTTTTCTTCTGTTTTTCTGCCAAATTTTAAACCTTTAAACATATCCTAATATTGTATCTTCTTCTCCCTTCCCTTTCCTTCAGTATTTTCTGTCAGCAAAAACTGGGATTATGAGTCATTGATGGATATTTTTGCCAGAAGTGTCTTTTACTTTCTGGTCTAGAAATGAATACCATGCCACCCGTAAATAGAAGTTTCCGAAATTTATCTTTATTCTCTGATGAGAGGAGCTTTAAAGTAGGCCTCTTTCAGGATGATTACCTGTTTGATGTATCATACTCTTTCTTCTCTAGCTGTGCTCCGTAACAGGTATTCTCTGCAGATTAATTTCCCAGTATGAACAGGGTTATTGGTTTTGGCAATGTAAATGAGCATAATTTTTTACATATACAAAAAGGCCTCTCTATAGGGCTGCAGTAGTTTTGTGAGGATGAAGAGAGTGTGTGTTTGCTAACTGCAGCTATGACCTGGCTTGATGGCTCAGAATTTGAGTGAGAACAGTGGCTGAATGAGTAAAAAAACGTTACTTGTTATTTAGCACCTCCCTCTACTATTTAGGTTTTACAAAACAGCACTTTTAATGCATTAATTGAAAACAGGATATTGTATTTCTTCTGCTGCTATGTTCTATGACATTTTTGGTACTGTTTTTCAGAATGGTGGTAAAGACTTTCTTTTGGTACACTGTGAAGAAGGGTGTATAATCTAATATTTAATAGTTTTTATAGCAGAACCATGTGCTGGTCCCTGTAGCTGATACTGAGAATACAACTTTAAAGTAAGCTTTTTGTCTCAGCCCTTGAAAAATTAGCATCATACTTTTGGCCAATCTCTTAATTTGTCTCTATTTCTGTATTTGGAAATGAAGATAAAGGAACGTATCTTCCATGTCACCTTGAGTGAACAACTTGGCTATCAGTGTTTGGAGCTTACTCATATAACATACCAAACAAACTTCCAAGGGTCTCAATTATTATTGTAATAACACTTTAACAATAGTATTCTTACATTTGGAGTATAGTCGTAGGCTGTGAAGGGATGCTAGGCTCCTAGCTGCATTACTTCCACACCTCAGAGTGCTGTAATAAAGCCCTGAACTATATAACACAGTAGTTTGCCGTTACGCACCAAGCTGGGTAAGTTATATTATTAGCTACCTCTCTGTTTCCATCAACAATAAGTCAAATATACTTTCAGGACTGTCCTAACTACTGGATATCATTGTATTTTCATGAGCATCTATATAAAAATTTTGGTTCTACTAGTAAACCCCACATTTTGATACTGAAGAGACCATTTTTCCCAGTCTATAGTTCCTATTCTGTATTAAGAAAACTGCAAAGCCAACACATTTTGACATTAATTTACTATTGGTACAATACTTACAAAAATTAATTATAATTTTAACAACTTATAATAATAATGTAATAAAAGAATTTAATTTTCCCATAAAACACATCCTTCTCTAAGCAATCATTAACTGTGCTTTACTTCTCCATGTATTTGTTCTAATATTTATGAATAATTTTGCACAGAGTGATGTTCTTTCAACTTCAGGATCCAGGAAGGGAGGGTGAAACAGAAGGAGAGAAAGGAATAAAGGCAATGAAGACTATTTGGAATTTGGGTTTATGAAAACACCGAGGACACAGTTGACAAATTTATTAATAGCTTGGTACTTTAGGAAGACCCACTGAAAACCTTCCATAAGAAAAACACTTTCTGATTCTGAGGATGTGTTTGTATAGGAACACATTGACCTTTATTTCTGCTTTTGGGAGAAACTGTCCAGTCCACTTGTTTCTCAGTTTGCATGCCATGCTGCTCCCTGGTGCTGTCAGGGGCACCACAGCCCTGCCAAAGCTCTTCATTGCTCTATGAAGCTAACTACAATAGGGATCCAGCTCCTGACTTCTGGGCAGCTTTCTCTTCAGCCTGCTCAGTTTCCCAAAGAGAAGGATCTTTAATGAGCTGGAGAATCCCGAGCAGATATTTCCGTGATTCAGTTACCTCACAAGTCATTTGCATTTCATTATATTTAGTCTCACTATAAAACTAGTAAGTAGCCGGATTTCATATCACTAATGTGTTTGTATAACTACCTCTGTAGTTTTATGACACAAAAGCTGTACACAGTGACACTCATAAATTGAGAAGTGATTAATGTCTCCTTTTGTCACCAGTTTGTCCATAAGGGATACAACTGCCCCATAGGATAAGTGGCCTGGCAAGGTAATTGATAATAGAGGCCAGTTACCCAGGCAGTTAGCACTTAAAAAATATGTCTGCATGTCACTAGTACTTGGTCAGGTGACCTTACATCAGCAGGAGACTAATAAGCCAATATCCTGACTGTATTTATCAAGACGACTCTGGATTATAAGAAGTCCTGATGGCTATACTATATTAAGTAGAATTCCAACAAAGAAATCTTCAAGTTAGAGGTTACAGCCTGGGAGGGATTCATTTTCTAATGAATCAAACTTCAGATCTAAGAAATTCAAAATCCCTCTTGACTGCTCATAGCTAAATGAAGCATAGAAAAGACTTTAGGAATGAACTCCATAGGTAGCTAATGAAGTGAGTTCTTGCTTGAATACTTCATGTCTATTTTCTCAAATTAAGGAAGTTAGTTTCTCAATTCTATATGTTAGAGAATAAAATGCCTTCAAAGTTTTCACTTGCGTATTTTTTGACATGTAGGGATTTCTACAAAATTTTCAAATAACAGGGTGCTCTCTCTTGGGAAAATGAGAGATGAGATGAGAAGAACAATCCTGCCCTTGGTGCAAATGGGATTGATGTCTCTCATGTTTTCAATGTGAAGCTGCAAGAACAGCGTGGCAGCATGCTCTTCTTGTCTCCCCAGGGTAGCTGAAGAGGGCAGGCAGCTGAGAAAGCCTTCTTCTCAGAGTGACCTAAGCCAGCTATGTCAGCATCTCTCCATAGATCTTGTGCTTCATCTATCTGCTTACTTGGGGGACCCACCTGAGCACTCACTGTTGCTTGGTGATGTCCTTTCTGGCATGGAGAACCCTAGTAGGCATCTAGGCTGCAGGCTCTGGCTGCTCTCATCCTGTGGAGCTGTGGAACTGCTGTCCTGCTTGTTCTTTCTTGGCTCACATTTTACAGAATTGTTGGCTTCCATAATGAAAAACAGTAGAGAGTAAAAGCCTGGGGGCTGGATCAGCCTTGGCAGCCTTTCCATGACATGCTGGTCTTCAGCTCCAAGTAAACAGCAAATTTTCTGTGACTGGGTGTCAGGTGGGTGCCAGAGCGTTCTGCAGAACTGAAGTCTCATGATAGTAATATACTCTCTTTCTTCTCCCTGAGGATTTTGCACTGATGAGAAGAAGCTGCTGGCCTAGTTCTCTCTTCCAGACACCCTTGTTTTTTCCTTCCTATCTTTTTACCAGGACTTTCTGCCTCTTCAACTGAATTATTCCAGGTGAGAGGTGAGCTGTTGCCTATCGGAGATAATGCCCCCTAACCTAGTTCGTTTATACATTCCACAAGGAGCAGCACATGGAGATCCATGGTGGCTGTGACCCTATGGGAAGCCTGTGCTGGAGCAGGCTTCTGGCAGGACCTGTGGACCCATGCTGAGAAGAGCCCATGCTGGAGCAGGTTTGCTGGTAGGTCTTGTGACTCCAAGGGGGACACATGCTGACACAGTTTGTGAAGAACTGTAGCCGATGGGAAAGACTCTCCTGTGGGAGAGATCCCATGCTGGAGCAGAAGAGTGTGAGGAGTCTTCCTGCTGAGGAGAAAGGAGTGGCAGAGACAATGTGTGATGAACTGACTCATTCCCCCTCCCCTGTGCAGCTATGAGGGAGAAAATAGAGAAAAGTTGAGGCCAGGAAGAAGGAAGGGATGGAGGGAAGGTGTTCTAAGAATTTTTTTTTTTTTCTTCTCATTGTCCTGCTGTTGTCCAGTTTTATAGTTAATTTTGGGCTAACACATATACATACTTTCCCTTTCGGGTAGCAGGTTGGTTACATACCTGCAAGAGAGCACTCTCTATCTAAGGGAAGGCTGAGACAACTACTGCAGCCCTATATGCAGAACAATGCTTACCCTTCAGTTCTTTTTTTGTTGAGATAAACTCAGCTTTCTTTATAGTTAGTGCTCATTCTTTACATTCTTTGTCTTTGCCCATAAACAAGGTCTTGAGCCTGTCATAGGGGAGAATTAAGTAGTAGTACAAGTATTTTAGTGTTGCATATGTTTAACTTCTACGCAGTCCCCACCACCCAAACAGAGGTTATCTGTTGGGATATTACAGCTTCAGAGAGTTTATGATAAATGGCAGTGGAGGATACCTTCTGCTTTTCTTTCTTTTCTCTTTCTGTGTCCTGGACTTTCTCTCTTTTTCATTCCCCATTTTGTTTTTGGATGATGTGCACAACATTCAATCAGTACTTTTTACTATTGCAGCAGCTATAGTCAAAGGAGTAGTGAGGACTTCATGAATTATAGATGATTGTTAGATGCAAGATTCTTAGATGAATAACAATATTATTGCATAAAATTCAAGTCAGAAACGTGTTCTAATAAATGAGCTTAAGCCCTCTTGTATCTGCCACGAATGTGTAATACTATCTAAATAGCAACTAAGAAAATCTGATGTTAAAAAAGCAGTTGACTAGAAAGAATACAAAAAAGTAATGTACACTTACTAGATGGAAGATGTTTTACAGCTGCTATATTGTACATTCCTTCTGGCTCTAAAAATACTGCAGTTAAAATAATTGGAATTAGTATAGCCTTGTAATTGTTATTCATGTTTCTCTCAACCTGAGATCAGGTTGCTCACATCTTTAGAAGTATTTAGAGCCCACAGCTCTGGTGCAAGACATATTCTCATGTATTAATAGCTCTTTTGGGAAAAATATTACAGAGCTCTCTGAGTTTTGTGTGGTTCATGTTTGATTTTGTCATACTAGCCATATAAAACTAGTGAATAGATGCAAGTTACTACTGTGGTTTTTAGCTACTCATTTTGTGCAGGATTAAAAAAAGTGCATAAACTGTGAGAGGCTGCTGATGGTGTCAAGCACGAGAAGGGAGCACTGTTTGAATCTGTGTCTCAAATGATGAGAATTTATAGGTTTGTGGTAAGGTACTATTTGTACTTTCTGAGGAAAATTACAAATGATATTATACTGACATGAAAACTAATGCACAGACCTATTAAGTGATCTCTTTTCCATTGAGTATTTGTAGGAAAATCTATAATCAAAGCTAGAAATCTTATATGTTCCTTTCATTTATTAGTTTCTACAGATTTTGTTATGAATTTGCAGAACAGAAGAACAAAAAAAAAAGAGAGAGATTTATACACAAATAAGTATGATCTGAAAATCATGTGTATTAAAAAATCTCTGTATGACAGTTTTTAGGGAAATGGTTAAGCATGAATGAACACTTTTCCTGATTCGGTTAGTGCTGGTCTGATCCCAAATTTAATGCTTTCATGAATTTTGAATGATTTCTATGGGAGGATTTGCCTTAAGGCTGTTTCACTCACCAAAGCAGCAACATGGTGTGCAAAATGACCTCCTGTCCATAAATGATGGCAGGAACAACAACACTTTGAAATTATGTCTCTGGGGAAGTTATAATGGTTTCTCAGAGGACTTGTAGAAGTAACTTGTACTCAGCTTCTTGCCCTGACCATCTTCAGGTGGCATCACTCACTTTATTTTAAATTGGCCTACTGGAAGCCCATGTGAATGTCATTTACTCAGTTTTTGTTCTACTACCAAATTCACCTGGGAGCTCTTTGCAGAAGGCTGTCCTGGGTGAATTCTTGTATGTTATAGACTGTGTTTGTATAGCTGAGAAATAACTTGCACCTCTGAACTGCCGCAGCTGTTAGCTGACCATAAAAAGCTCTAATATATCTTGCTATATTGGAATCTCAACGTGTGTAAACTCATAATTGTAGTTGCCAACAGAATGCTGTGCAATGATGGTAGCACAGGCAGCCTGTGCTCTGAAACGGCATCTTCTGGCTGCAGCCTTCCTTCCACCATACAGTTGCCTTCTATACACCATTTTCAGACATATTTAAAGCTGGCAGGATACTATATCTGAGTTCCCCAATGTAGGCATTGTTACAACTGATTGCTGCACCTGCCATTCTCTTGGTGGAGGTCTCTAACTCCTAATGCACTTACTTAGATGTTCTGCATCCCTGGAATAAAGTATGGGGTGCTGCTCAAGGTGGTGCAGCCAGGCTCAATTATCTCTATGGGCATGGAACCGTGACCATAACCACATAGCACCTACTGAAAAAGCCTCTCAACACTCAGGACACACAGGTGTCCTTTACCTGAGCTTTGCTCATTATATTGTCATTATAATATGAAAATACATCTTCATCCCAAAGGTTACACACCTTTGAGTGACAACATCCATCAGTTGGGCATGAAATCTAAATTTTTAATGACTATACATTTAAACGTGAAGCAAAAAATTTTTACATCAATCAGGAATAAAGTTATTCAAGCTCTACCCAAAGGTGAAAAAAATTATAAAAATTAATCATGTAGGAGAAAGTTTCAAAGAAGCCTTCACTGAAAATTTCTGGGATCAGCCAGAATGGGCTGGATCTTATCTTCCCCACCCCAGAGACATGTACTGGGTAAGAAATCTGTGTTATTCATGCTTATCTACTAACACCTCATGAACTGTTAGTGTCTGTGCTTGAGGTCTTGTCTGTATATCACTGCAGATCTGTTTTTGCAGTCAGTGTCTTATGACCAGCTACTATCAAACTGTTATCCTGTCACGAATTTATATAATTAAGCTTGTGCATATATAACTTTCAGGAAACTTTAATCATTTTATAACAGTATATAAAGGATTTGTTCCAGTGCTGCTGTTAACACGAAGTCCGCAGACTGGACAAATTGTAAAGGACTTGAGGAGATTCCCGTTTCCCCTTACTCTACCATAAAACATGACAGTAGTGGAAGAGGTTTGAGTACTCTTCACCAGAGCTGGATCATGGGTCTGAGGGATTTGAAGGTCTAGGGGACATCAACTGCAGGACACCCAGGTGTGGACTCTAGCCATTGGATCACCTGTGTCTGACGCTATCTGCTGAACTCCACATTATTAACACCAGAAAAATATGTAGTTGAAGTAACTGTCCTTCAAGTTACTGAACTGAAAATGAGAGCTGTATTGCAATGATAGGGTTTTAGTGCCAGGTTTTTCTCCACTTGTGGATTCTTAGAAATTGGAAGAATATACAGACAAAGCTACTAAAAAGCACAATGAATGGAATAAAGCTAAAAGCCGTGCATTTTATTACAACCAGATAAAAATATTTGCCCATGTGATAGCTGCAAAATTTGAGTCCCTCTAAACAGTACATTCAGATTTTGTGTGGATTTGACTGACTGGTGTTTTCCCTAATGCTACACAGTGTTTTTACCTGAATAACTGAGCCTGTTCTCTGCATTCCAGATTCATTAAATGGTCTGGGATGACAGATTCGAACAGTTTCTTTCAAATTATTCTATAAACCTTCAGTCTCTCTAGAGTATTGTCTGTGGGAATTACTTCACTGTCATGAACTGTAAAAAGATTTTACTTTTCTGGTAGCAGACATAAAAAAACTAAGGATGTGTATTTTGGAAATTGTCAACCTAGGCAAAAAACAATATAAAGGTATACTAAAGAAACTAATTACTAAAGACTGATATTTCCTCAAATTCATCTTTCCCATTTTGTTAGGTAGAGTCATCTGATGAATTGAAACATACCCTTGTTCCATGAAAATCTTGAAATTTATGAAATTTTTTCTTAAAACTTCCATCTATACAATCTTTACTTCCTTCTGGGAGAGATTAGTACTGCAAAGCAGTAATGTGAAAATAGGTCAGATTTCCCAAGGAAAGGACATTGTTGATACCAACCAGCATTTGATTCTAACACTGCAGTACAGATGAAAACAATAACTATATATGCTTGAAGTCAAAGTCCCACTTTATTGTTCACTATACAAATCGAGCACAGCATCTACTTTAAAAAGATGCAGTTCAAACAGGAGGGTGATTTATCCTTTAGTAAACTGTGAGACAAATTACAGCTTTGTCACTTTACTCTGAGCAGCCGTTTTCTAAGACTGGAGCTATAAATGCAAAACATAGTGCTAGCTGATTGAAATGGGTTGAAAGATATTTACCTCTTGATAGATAAAACTCAGAATCTCTCCCTACTTAGACTACAGCAGGTTTTGCAGGTCCATTTAATTATGAGATTCTAAGTTATTCTGAAACAAAATTGTTACACTGGTGTCATTGCACAGTCTGATTGTGAGATTTCAAGACATAAAAAGTCGACTTCAGCTCTTGTACTGAACAATGCCATCATTGACTGAGCACTCACAGACTTCTAGGTCTGTTTATATAGCGCTAGACTGGGACACAAAGCTGGTCAGATGACAGAGTTCTACACTATACATTAGGCAAAATATTTTCCAGAGATTTTGTGAAGAAGACCTGCATAAGCTATGATTACTTACATGCTCAGGGGTGCTATGGCAGTGATTACTAAAGGATTGCACTGCTATAAGAAAAGTCACATATTTAGTATCTGTCTGTGTAGTCAGTTAGGGAGTTCTTCTGGAACAGCAAAATGTCTCAGCTGAATGAGAGGCTCTACAAGTGGAATTCAGTTAAGATGTCTAAAACATCTGCAAGAACAATTAATTACAGGTCACATGATTTGAAGGGGAATCCAAGAGGTATTGCTACACTCAGTACACATTATAGAAGTATCAGAATGTGTTAAAACTGAGTTTAGTGATTGATTATAGCTTTAATGGTGTTTTACATGATAATTAGTCTGTGCATCTTCTTTGAAGATTTCCCTTACCTCTATCTATCTATCTATCTATCTATCTATCTATCTATCTATCTATCTATCTATCTATCTATCTATCTATAATGATGTAAACAGACCATTTTGGCCTTTTTTGCTTTGTGTTGAGGTTTTTATCACAATGCCTCACTTTAGAATCTTAAGGTGATACTGGCTACATTCCATAGAGTGATATAAAATTTGTACATTGCAAGCAGTTTACAAGCAAGTTTCTAAGCTGTGTGCAATATTGAAAGAATGACTGCATTTTTCACCTGTGATCAGAATGACCTCATTCAACATGTCAGCACCTACAGGGAGGCTGAATGGCTATTCCTCCAGAGTAATTATTTATTTGATCAGCAGAATGGAACCAAGTACGGAAAGTAAATGCCAAGTGTTGTTCTGCCTTTTCCATGTATTTCCACAGTTAAAGCATGCAGCATTTTCCAGATTTTTTTGGCTCTATCAAAATAAGAAGCTGGATGGTCCATGTTAACTTGAGAGAGAAGTAGCAGAGGAAAAGGAAAGAAAGAAAGAAAGAAAGAAAGAAAGAAAGAAAGAAAGAAAGAAAGAAAGAAAGAAAGAAAGAAAGAAAGAAAGAAAGAAAGAAAGAAAGAAAGAAAGAAAGAAAAAGAAAGAAGGAGAGAAAGAAGGAGGGAGAGAAAGAAAGAAAGAAAGAAAGAAAGAAAGAAAGAAAGAAAGAAAGAAAGAAAGAAAACAATTAGCTATTATTTCAAAATAAGCTTTCACAGTGATGTTAATACCTGTTTTACCAGCAATGACAAAACATAAAAAAATGGGAAGATGTTTGGACTATGGGAACTACAGCATGCAAAATAAACTTTGGCTTTGTTCCTGTCACTCTTTCTAAAAAACTGTATAGGAGAGTGTAGAAAATAGATTCTTTTATTACAGTTTCAAACAAATGCTTAGAGATAGATGTTGACATAGAAGTTCACTGACTAGTCATCTCTTTGTATTGGGGAAGGGGAAACTGCCATGCACTTTTATTCTCTCACTACTGAGACTTTTTTTCTTGTGCAGTAGGAGAGTTCTCTTTCTTGAATGAATTTCAGGTTTCTATTATATAGTTTTTATACATTTACAGATAGTGTTGTCTTTCTTGGGGATCTTAGTCACAGTTTTTGATTCTGAACTGGGGGACTGTATGGACTTTTGCAGGTTAACAACAATCACAGCTGAAATTTTTACTGGACAAGCCCTCTGTGATGTAGAGTGTATGACCTGTAGGTTTACTAATTGTGTTGAAACTCTCATTCATAGTAATTCTTGTACTTTAATGAGTGATACAGGTTTTCTACATTAATCAAAAAAAGTTCCAGCGTACTCATATAAACGTATATATTGTGTGTATGAGAGAAACCATTTTAAGTTGTAAGCTTTTTGCTGCTTTGTTGATAGTTCTGCGTTTTACACCTGATAATTGTTAAGATGATTTCATGACTGAGATGCACAAATGTGCAGTGTGCTTTTTTTTGTGTTTTTTTTCTTTATTTTTAATGAAGGAGTGGGACACATTGTCAGTTTGGGGGCTATTTTATTTTTTTCCAAGAGTGTATTTAAGTAATGAATTTGTTTTATTACATAGTCCAACCCAGCAATAACCTGTAATTGTCTCCATTGCTGATATGCAGTAGCTATTAAAACTATAATAATGATATAAAAACTTTTTTTATGGTTTTTTTTTCCCCTAGACTTCTTTGTCATCTTTGTACTAACTACTATTTTCTCAGCTTGACTTGTTGGTATTCCCAGTGTGCACATCTTCCACAAATGGAATCAGACATCCCACTGCCACTCAGCTTGATAAGAGATCACAGTGATCTGCTCCTGATAGCAGTCATCCCTAGAAAAATGAAGCAAGCAGGTATGGCTCCTTGGCTGGTGCAACCTTGCAATTTCATCTTTTGTCAAGAGCTTACTGCAGTATGTCAGCTCTAGATTTGGACCTTAATAAGGTGTAGAAACAGATATTCTTTTTACAGTTACTGTCATTTCATTCTTGTGATTGCAGCAAGCGCCCTGAATTTCATGTCCTTGCTGATAGGATTGCATGGTAGGAAAGCCACTAAAGTTTCATAAAATGAACACCTTGATTTTGTCAGTTCCCTGCAAGAGTAATTCATGTAGGGTCTTTCATTTTTCTTTCTAAATGTGGAAAGGTCACTGAAATTAACAATTTTGATGCAAAATGCTGCTCTTTAATCTATCAACAACTCAGGAAGGCTGAATGCCACTATTCGTATTTCACATGGCACAATCACAGCTCTCAGATCTTATGCAGTAACCACCCTTTGCCTGCTTTTTACAAAAAGGATGAGAATATTTTGGAAGGAGATGTGGATTTTTTTAACATGAGATGATATGAAATAATATTGAAGCTTTTTCATGTTGAGCTTTAGGCTTTGTCGTTGAGAAATGACCTTTTGTAGGCCATACATGTATATGGCTTTAACTTTCATGACTGTCTTGCTGGGAAACAGCGAATACAAACTTCAATTTGCTGTTATGTGAATGATCCAACCACTTGAAAAGTAGAAGCCTTGGTTTATAAGGCAGGAAAGAGTCAAGGCAAAGTGTTAAGAAATAGAGGCACAATACTCTGATCACCTTAATCCAAAGAAAGAAGTCTGAACTCACTCCATGAAGTGTTGATGTCACAGGGGATAGAGGTTAGGAGAAACAGACAAAGATGTAGACAGTTACTGAAAAACTGTGCAGTAGAAAAGCTGCACTAGTCCTATGTACTAATTATGCAGCTGGATGTTGCGTCAAGAAGCACTTTCTTACTCTAGAAACTGGTTTGTTTGCGTGTGTAGGGAGAGGCTTGTTATTTTTGTGAGTGAAAGCACTTATGTAAGCCTGCAAAAGGTGTGTGAAAGGACTAATACACAAACAGTATAAGACTACCTACCCCATTTGAGATTTTAAGTTCCCCAGCATTTCATAGGCACATCAGAAAAATATAATGTATGTGGATAATCATATATAACAGTGTACCCAGAAGGGCTCAATTGAAAACTGTTTGATCTCCTTTTTTCTTAAAAAAAAATTAATTTTTTTACTTCTAACAATTACAGTAATTTCTAAAACTCAAAAGCTTTGCATGTGTATCTGACTGGAGATGTCTTCATTTGGTATACTTGATGTCAAATAAGGTTTTTCCAGAGACAAGTTTCTCTTAAATTCTTCAGTCTTTGTTGCTTGTTAGATAAGATTCCTTACTCAGTACCTGCTCTTTCGCCACCTCGTACAAAAGTCACTTAAAAGAAGAAAAAGGTAGACAACCAATTTACATTTGCAACTGCAAATCATCCTAAACTTCCTTCACATGTACATACACGCAGAAATTTACAGATAATGGAAAGATGTTTCTTAAAGATGCTGAGCAATTCTCAAATTTTGTTCCTCCATGGCCTGGCAAACAATTGATCATTCTACTAGGCCTGTTTTTAACTATTTGTTTTTTCCACTTGACTAACGGCCTTGAAGTAACATAAATATTACAAGACAAATTCATAACCACTGAGCGTTTGAATGAACACAGTTTTTGACAAGAGTTCTTTAACTGCCCAGGACCAAACGGCAGACTGTTAATCTTTAAATGAACTTTATCCTAATGGTTCCCAAGAAAGCTTGTACATAAAAAAACTTTGCCTCTCTGCTTAGACTGAACCAGAGCGATATTCTTAATAAAAAACTGGGCAAATTATCCTACTATTCCAAAATGGTGGTGTCACCCAGTGGTGACACTCTGACACCAGGAGACGGTGTAGACGACACTTGCACATATTTTGACATGAATGTTTTATTTGTTTGTTTTGTAGAATTTTCTGTAATATTATTGTAACATTTATACTGGTAGATTACGAGATAACTAATTGTTTCATTTTGGTTCTCTAACTGAGGACTTACTCTCTTACTGTTGTAAAAGGCACAGAAGTAAACACACAGCTTGTGAAACAGAGACAGACCACTGGCAGTGGAAGGGTGTATTTTCACAGAAATTTTTGTTCAGTAATAGTGCTGTATTTCTTGAACCACTTAGAGAGATGAACCACAGTCTACAACATTATAATATTTATATCTTGATGTGTTGTGAAAACACATTTGCAAATAAAATTGTTTAGGAAAGGGTAAGGGATTATGTATTAAACCACAGGCTAGTTTCTTGCTTATGGGAATGATTCTACCCAAGACAGACTTAGTTAAATCTACTCCTGTTCCTAATTTCTTTCATTTCCTACATCCTCCTGCCTTTCTTTGCACTACACTGGAGAAAATATCATTTAAATAAAGATTTTCCTGACTTGAACATTTGTCTATCCATTCTCAGTCTCATTTCTGTGAAATAAATTAATTTTAAGAAAAAAACCAGAACAGAGTCTTCTGTCAAGTGAATGGTAAAACTAATATGATGGAGCAGCAACCACCAGCGTGTTGTGGAGAGACGACTAGGGTGATAATCATTTCACACAGATTTGCCATAACCACAGTCCACGTAACCATGCCCTTGGGCAAGATTATCCATTTACTTAAAAATATCTGGAAGGTAAAAGGTAACTTTCTAGAGATACTTCAGCAGCATTACTCCTGCTGTGAGGCCCTTTACTCCCTAATGGCGTTGTCTGCTTCCTAAATGTCAATGCAGTGTTTGACTGCTACCGGTACTTTGATTCTGTACAGCATTACTCTATAAAAGCTAAAGGTTACTGTTTTACTGGTGGAAAGTGTCTGAATGATTTGCAAGAGCAAAGCTAAAACCATAAAAGGAAGGAACTCAATAGATCAAGGGATGCCCTAAGACATACTGGTGTAAAATTAATCAAAAAAGCCATTCCAGCCCCCGCTCTCCCTCTCCACCAACATAAAGATTGAGCAAAATAGAGGAAACAATAACAAGACCATTTCTGTATGAAACAGATGGCATTTTAAATGTTTTGAAGATATTAAGTATTCTTATGGCAGGATATAACTTTCTGCAACTTTTCTAAGTCCTGTAGTGAAATTACTGTTATTGAATATTAGTTTTGTGTAGATAGCTCAAGATTTTGTTATGTGCTTTTTGCTGTTTGTTTTGGTTTTCTGGGGTTTTTTTGGGGGGTGTTGTTTTCAAGTTTGTGGGTTTTTTAACCTGAATCCTTTATGTCATTGCACAGGAAATGCAAGTTCTTTGAATCTGTTGAACTAGTTATTTATAGAACTGAATGGCAAATTTTAATGCAACAATTAGCTGAGGCTCAAAGAAGAGTTTCAGTAATCATTTTAGTGCATGCATGTCTGATTATGACAAAAGAAAATACTGACCAAACTGCAAAAAGAAACCATATGGAATAATAGCTCTAGGGGTCTGCAAGAGAAATGGTATTGCATATCCAAAGTTTTCTTTTCAGCTTTTCAGCTCATTTATGTTAGGCTGTAATTCCCTGGGGATTCAAGTCTCAGAACTGTGGTGTGTTGGGCAAAGCTGCTGGGGGCTTAAGGGAAGAACAGTTGCTCCTTGTGAAAGGCAATCAAGTATCAATACTGAATATTCACATTTCAACATTGGATGAAGTTGTCTTCCTTGCCTCTGGTCATCTGTCTCAGTAGCAGTCAAGATATTACACTAGTTTAAATTAATGCATCCATAAACACAGCCATCTTTAGAAGTTCAATATGAAACTCCCAAATTATTGAAAGACTAAAAGAAACCCTGTAACTATAGTCTGGAGTAATCTGATTGAATTTAAGATAGACGAATTTAATTGAATAGCTTTGAACATGTAAGTTATTTCCTGTATATCCTCTCATGATTATAGAAGGAAAGAAAATAAGTACTGCTATGCTTTAAACTCTTCCATTATCTTCTGCTGTTTTAATACTATACACATGTGCTTATAGCATACAAGAGCTATAAGCTATACATCATCTCTTACTCTGTAAACAGAAAAATGGCTGCGGACTGCCTAGCATGAAGATCACTAATATAGGAAGGTGCATATAAATGACAATTTTTGATTCTAAGTTCTCTGCTGTACTTGGGATACAGGTGGCATTTTTTCAGGAACTGTGTGCACATTGTCTGTCTGTCAAGTTGAGTTTCCTTCCACGAAGTCCTTCTGCGTGCTTTAATGAATACTTAATAAGGCAAATCATTCAGTGTCTGACAAGCTACCTGTGCTGTAGTAACCTATGCAAGCCAGCTCCTTGCTTCTCTTCCCTTGCTCATTTACTATTCTGTATCAAGGGTTGAATACAAACCTCCTCTACTGCTGCACCTTAAATGACGCCAGCCACTTTAATGATCTGACTAATGCTCAAGTACAACAAACACGAGGACAAACATCCTCTGTCATGGGAATCTCCAGCAGGACCTATTCTGCATGGATGTGAGCTAAGGAGTGGTTGATATCTTTGTTGCCCAGCGCTCTGCACCAGAAGAATCATATGTGTGGCAATCAATGCATGCCCTATGCCTTTTATATACCATACTAAAGTCAGATGCAAGACTGTTTAGCCTAAGCAATATCTAATTACTATACAATCTTCTCATATTTTAAGATTATTTCACCCTTTCCCTTCTTTTTGAATCGTATCCTTCCTAGAAATATCTTCGCAGCAGCAACAGTATTTTGCAAGGCTGGTGGCTGGAGATGAAAATCAGTGTTTGATTCCTCCCAACATCTGACATCCTGTGCAAATGCCAGTGTGCCTATTTGAGTTCACTTAAGAATGTACATTCACTCCCCTGACCCGAATATGCAGGATGATATTTAAGAAAACATAGTTCTTATATTAAGTGAACTTATGGGTGATTAAGAGCAAACATAATGTCAAGAAAAGGTTACGGGCTAAAAAGCTCCTCATTCTAATTCCACAGTTTTTTCAGTAAACTCCTCCATCACATTCTAATGAAACCAGCCTGCTCCATAAAACTTGGTTTCTGACATTCTTTGTGTCAGTAATTCCCTGAAAAAAAAAAATATTTATTCTTGTTTTGTTTATTCCTTAAAGAAAAGTATTTTACCTGGAGCCTGTTATTCACTTTCAGATAAAGTGTTTTGCCCTAGACCTTGAACCTCTGCATCAATCAGAGGTGTCAGCTTCAGTCTCTATCACCAGGATGAAAATCTGTATATGGTCACCTAGAACAACATTCCCATCAGTCAGAAATGCAATCTGTATAAGGTAATCATTATTTTCTCAAGAAAAGAGAGTTAATTTTTTTCACAGGAAATTATGCAATGTAGCAGATTTTGATAGTTAAAGGCAGAATTTTTTACAGCACTGTGTGACAAACCTATCAAAATTTTTCTTCTAGTGAAATTGTATAACCTAATTAACATGATTTATTGGTTAGCCTTCATTCACAGGAATAGTGCTGCTTTCACCATTGTCCCTCTGGGAATTGTGCTCAAATGCACAGGGATGTTCTGCCTCTTTTGTCAGCACTAATGTTTGCTTGATCCAGAGGTGAGCTGATGCAAGATGCTAAAGGGAAGAACAGTATTTCTTTTTATAGTGTTAGTTCTCTGTTGTTTATCTTCCAGGATTGGCTTGCTATAGAGTCAACTTGGTACCTATGCAAGTACGAAGAAAATGGGACAAGTTCCTGGTGGGAGTCTGGGACAGTAAGGAAGCAGGACCACAACTTCATACAGTGGCTGCCTGCTGAATTGGTTTGATGGTACTGTGAAAGCACATCTCTGTGTAGAGCCCTTCTCTTGACATTTGTTGGAAACAATGACTTTCAGCATAAATTATTTGTGATTAATCCACAAACAATGTTTATCTTTTTCTTAATGTTTTGGGTGTTGCAGTCCTCAGATGTGTTAATTTAATATTGATCAATCAATACAGTGATCTCGGTTGATAAATGAAGAATTTTCCTGAAGAGTGAAATTTAAAAAGTTACATCTCCTGAAAATAATCAGAAGTGTGCCCAAATGCATGAGCAGAATAGCAGTAGCAATTCCATGTCATACAAAATTAAAGATGCATTTTCATCTCCACCTAAAATTACTTGAATATTGTTGGAAAAACACAGTATCACAGTATCATACGGTTGGAAGACACCTTTGAGATCATCGAGTCCAACCTATGGCCCAACACCTACACCTGCTACCTACACCTACTCCTACTTGTCAGTTACACCATGTCACTTACTGCCTCATCCAAATTCTCTTTGAACACCTCCAGGGATGGTGACTCTACCACCTCCCTAGGCAGAGCATTCCAATGAACAATTACCCTCTCAGTGAAGAATTTCTTCCTAATATCAAGCCTAAACCTCCCCTGGCGAAGCTTGAGACCGTGTCCTCTCGTTCTGTCACTGGCTGCCTGAGAGAAGAGCCCCACTCCTGCCTCACTACAGCCTCCCTTTAGG
>VWPV01031552.1:0-18944 GCA_013389885.1 Geococcyx californianus
AAGGCCAACCTGGCTGAGCAGGGGTCTTCTTTTCAAACTGAGGTATGAAAGCACGGTGTAGGGTCAGTTGAAACAAGGACAGGTGACACGGGAGGACTACAGGGATGCTGTTTGCCTCTGCAGAGTGGAAATTCATGCAGGCAAGGCTCATTAGAGTTGAACATGGCCATCACTCTGAAGGAAAAGGAAAAGGGGTTTTTCAAATATGTTAATAACAGAAGGCAGACCAGAAACAACATCACTTGACACGCATGGACACCTCATAAGCAGTGATATAAACAAGGCAGAGATATTTAATACTTTTTTTTTTTTTGCCTCTGTCTTCAATACTGGTGATGGGCTTGGGCACCCCCAGAGCCCTGGGCTGGAGGACTGAGACTGCAAATTATAAACTCCCAACAAACCCCAAACTTGTGGAGGATCTGTTATTCCAGCTGGACCCCTACAAGTCAACAGGACCTGATGGGATTCATCTGAGGATACTTAAAGAGCTGGCTGATGTCATAGTGAGACCTATCTAAATGCTCTTGGGAATCTAGAGAAGTACTGGTTGACTGGTTGACCAGTCACTAGTGGGGTTCTGCAGGGACCCATCCTGGGGCCAGTGCTCTTCAATATCTTCATAAATGACCTGGATGCAGTTCTTGAGGGTTTATTAACCAAGTTCGACAACGACACGAAACTGGGAGGAGCTGTTGACTCTCTTGAGGGCAAAGAGGCCCAGCAGAGGGATCTGGAGAGATTAGAGAGCTGGGCAACCACACTTCCAACTCAGGTCATGCTATGATTCTACGATTCTATGTTACAGCACACACATATATATATATATGTTAGAATTTGGTTTTATTTGTACTGAGACATTGTTGGCAAAATAATGGCTGGTTATGCAAACCAGATCCCTATATTTTTGAAGTTTTTATGGGTCTTCTCTAACATATTTATCACTGAATTAAAAAATCAAACATTTATTTCCATTAAGTGTACCTAGAAAGATAAAAAAACGATTCCTTCTCAGAATAAAGATGCCATTCCTTGAATTCTTGTAGTGATTAGTATTGCTTAAATAGCTGATCAAGCATGGAGAAAATCTGGATTAAAATGCATAACACATAATCAGGACGGCATGCTGCATATTTTAGAATAGTAAGTTCAGGCTTAATGGTGATGTACAGTGAGTAATGGCCTGACACTGAAGTTCCTGAGACAGGCTTTGACAATAGGCAAGGGCTAAGAGAGTTGAATGCTCCATCATTCAGTCTAGATATAGGTATTGCCTGCATCTTTATTCTTTCAATAAATGACTTTCTGAGAGAGTCCTACCAAGAAATCTTCCATGGGTTTGTTTATTATGAGAAATAGCCTAAAAAATTTTCTTCCCTTCCAACATTTGAATGTATTTTTAAGTTGTTATTCAGCTACTGTGAAACAATGTTTTAATTATACCTTAGGGAATGAAAGCTTATTTTCATATCTTTAATTCTTAAGTCCATTTCACAGTATCACAGTATCACAGTATTGTAAGGTTGGAAGAGACCTCTGAGATCATCGAGTCCAACCTATGACCCAACACCTACACCTACTACCTACACCTACTCCTACTTGTCAGTTACACCATGGCACTAAGTGCCTCATCCAAATTCTCTTTGAATACCTCCAGGGATGGTGACTCAACCACNAAGGATGGAGATGATACCAACTCTCCAGGCAACCTTCTCCCCTGCTGAACTGTCCTCGTGGAAAAAAGCTTCTCCTCATATCCAGCCAGAAGCTCTTATTTCATTTTGCTGTCATCCTCCTGCCATACACCACTGTAAAAGCCCTGGCTAGATTTTCTCCATAAACTCCTCAAAGGTATTGAAAGACTGCTATTAGGACCCCATTAAGCTTTCTGAGAAAAAAAGAGTGCAGGAAAATGTGATCTTCACTGTTTATTGATTTATTGCCCTGCTCATGATTAAAATAGCACAGCTAGAAAAAAATTCATGGAAAGAAACAAAGCCGTTAGCTATGTTATTAATGATTTATTTCTTTGCTTCCGTGATGGGAGACAATATTCTGAACACATTTCACATTCTCACTTTGGCTAAAAACATCTGAGAGGGACTGGAACAATCATTTAGGAGCATCGAAGAGCATAAGGATAAAAGATGAAAAAGAACTGTTTAGGGTAGTCCAATGGGACATAACTGAGAGTGGTGTGATATGCTATGCAAAGAAAAAATTTAGACTGGCAATTAACTCAATTTCTTGAATAATTTAGATCCAGTCTACATGCATCAGTCAAGAACATCCTGCAAGAATGAGCTAAAATGAACATGAATGGATGGAGGGGTTTTACATCTCTTTCTTCTTATTTTATAAACAACCTGACATGCATGGCAATATTCAGATACAGTGAAAGTATGAAAATAAGTGTGTTAATAAATAGAATTCCCAACAGAAAAATTAGTCAATTATCCTACATGTCTTTTGCACCATGGAGGCTTTCTCAGGTCTTGAAAAAATGATCAGACTTCCGAAGTCGTGTAGACCAGTTGCTTAAACGGACAGCCTTGATGGCAACCTTTTGTTATTTGCCTCTGGCAATAAAATCTTATCGCTTAAGTGAGTTAGTATAGTGTTTCATCAAATATATTCTTTAAGTGAACAGAGTGGATGAAAGATGTCCTAAAAACTGTGAAGCAAAACAAATATTCTTTTTAGAGAAAAAGGTATTTTTTGTTAAGAGATACCTAAACCAAAAAATCTATTGGAGTTGAAGTGCATCAATGGTTTTATGTACAAATCTTTCTCTTTGCAAGGTCTTTTTGGTTTCCTTTCACTTCTTGGGTTCATTACCAAATGCAAGTCAACAAACGTTTTATTTACTATTGTATATTTGTGTCCACTGGGGCCTGATTGAATCTTATTAAGTTGATTACAAAAATACTGTTGACCTGAATAACTTTAAAACCAAGCCCTAGAAAATTTAGGAAGCAAAAGTTGATATTGTAAGGTTCTTTACTAAATAGGCACTAAAATATATAGTTGCTAAAATACTTTTTTTTCTTTGTGGAGAAGGGTATTGATTCAGTGGTTGGTGTTTTACTGATAATGGAAAATCACCTAGGTGATTATATATAGCTTGACTTTCTTCGATTTTAAAAAGAACAGAGACAAAGCAAACAGTGTCAACTTTTACAGCATTCCTGAAATTTTGACAAGAAACAATTCTACACTGCTGGAAGAAAACGTGTATTAAAATCACAAGAGAATTTATTCTTTCTGTTAACGAAATTAATAAAACCTTATCTTCTTTCATACAAAAATATGAGAACTATGTTTATAAACAAATATATATATATATTAGTAGTACAGAGTCATAAGGTCTTGATTCCTTCTTGCAATACATGTAATTAGGTCCTTATTGGAACAGCTCTATATTTCGGGGCAGTCCAAAACTCATTGCTGTTACTAAACCTCATCTTTGGTGAATAATTCTTTTCTTATGTTTCTAGACTTGTGTCCATGTCTCCTAGCAGATGGTAACTCCCTTCTTTCTCTTCTTCTAAGATCATCACTGAAGAAGGCAGGAACAGAAACAAACAAGCATGTTTTACTGGAAATTCAGTGTTCTGGAGGGCTAAAGCCGAGAAAGGGAAGATGATGTTTGTGCAAGCCTGTTTGCAAAACAGAAGTCATTTTAGGACTCATTAGGAATCCCAGAATAATGTGACAAGTTTCTTTCTTTCGCTAGATTGACCTAACTTTTTAGCCTAAAAACGCTCTATAGTTTCTGAAATGTCTACTCTCAAAATAAGAACTAATTTTAAAACAGAAAATAAAAAAAAAGTCAGAGGCTCCCTCATATACTTAACATTCTTCCAGTGTTTCTTGGACATGGTTTGAAAAATCACTTTACTGCATTCCAGACAGCAACAGCCATCATTAACAAAAAGCTTCTTTCAGACATTCTTTTAATTGAGATTTTTATTTAGCACATATATTTGACTGTAGTTTTTATTTTGTTTCTTGGACTTGCTTTTCCATTAGGGATGATTTAAGAACAAAATAAGCTAAAGGTTAAACAATGACACCAACATTATTCTTAATAAGTCTCAGCTATAGCCTCAGATTCCTGGAAAACCTCCAAATACTCCTCATATTAGATAAGACAACCCTGACCATTTCTTAGGTTGTTTCAACTTGCTGAAGTTCCACTCGGTTTATACTAACTAGAAGTTTAGTCCTGTTAAGGATAATTCAAAATGATGACTTAAATATCAGTTTAGGATAGGACATACCAGATGGGACAACATTTCTCACTAGTGTCATTTTTTCCCATCTGAGTATCTGTAATCTCTTAAAAAAAATTAAAAAGGAAAAGAAATAAAAGAGTAGCTTTAGGTGTCAAAGGCAGTATTTTCTTTTGTATCAGCATAGATGCTATTTGTCAGGGTAGCAGTTTCCTCTTAGAAATAGTGTTTGATTTTCTCTTTGCTGTCGTATTACGATTGGCTACCCAGTGATCCAGTAAACTATTACTGAGTTTGTTCCTGCTTTACCTTTGCTGTGCATCTCAAGAACTTTTATTTTTAATGTAATTGTCTTCACACTTGGTTTCTCATTAGGAGAGACGAATAAGCATAAGCTCAGGAAGGCTGATCAATCAAAGAAATGCTTTTCATCTTAATGAGGAGCGTAGTCCAAACCTCATCATGAGAGAGGAAGAGAATAGAATAGGGTGGCCAATAATCTGCTGCGTCCCAGTTGCATCCAGTGCCAACAAGCGTGCTGTACACCTCTGAACAAATCAAGTCTTTCTGTATTAGCTAAATTTAGTGTTACCTGGAAACATCCATAGGTTGTCTTAGTGGCAAGGGCATCCTGATCAATCACCGTGATAGATGGACGTGTCATGCCCAGGCCCTTGCTTTAGGGTGAAATCCTTTATATCCATTAGTCCTCTCGAGTGAGTTACAGCTATCTGATAATTTTTAAACACTGATACTATTATCTAAAGACTTAATAAGTGTGTTAGAAATAGGAGACGTGATAGTATGATTGAGAGACTGAAGAAAAAAATGCAAGTCCCACCCAGCAGTTCCATAGAGCAGCAGTGCTTGGCTTTAATCACAAAGAAATTGGCTTTCATTGTGTTATGCAAGGTGCTATTATTATTTTTACTAAGATCATTTCAGTATTAGCAGGTTAAGATTAATTCAAATGGGTTTTAATTTGTTTCTCTTGGTTCATGGATGTGCTGATTAGTGTTGCTTCAAGTCCTGCCCAGCGTCTGAAGGCCAGAATCCTGGTTCTAGTGGTATATGATAAATTTTTCTTCGCAGACACAGATTTAATAAAAAGAGACTAAATAAACAGAAAGAAAACCATAATCCTGAGTGAACAGTATTTCTGCAGATATTAGGAGTATTTAACTGCGAAAGCACATTGCCCACTCTTATTGAGCTTCTCATCTACCAGCAACCTCAAATCCTTCTCTTGAGGGTTATTCTCAATCCATTCTCCGTCCGGTCTGTGTGCTTGAAATTGCCTCAACCCATATGTAGGACTTTCATTTTTTTATTTAAGATTATAAAGCTCCAGGATTGTTTCACCTTCTATGCCTTTATTTGCATTTAATGCATCATTCATCTGTTTTGTCCATATATTCCTCTATCTTCATTGCTTGGTAGTTTATTTGCCCCTGAGAATATATTAACTAATTTGACAACTATTTCCCTCTGACATTAAGCATCCTGATGTTTTTTTCCCTTTTCAATCTCAATTTATTTCTAATTATAAACCTTAATTAGATCATGGTTCCTACTGCTTAGGTACTTTTTCATGTGCTACATCTCTAATTGCTTTCTGTTGTACTTTAAGGGAGTGATTTCTTTCTCCTTCAGCTCAGTTAGAAAATCAAACTTCACAAAGTTCAGAATGCTATCGAAAGGGAGGCTAATAAATCACAGTTTTGCCGGTTAGTATTGGTCGTAGCCTCAAAATGTATATTATTATAAAACAGGAATCTTAATAATAATTCCATCACAGGTCTTCATTCAAATGTTTTGCTTCCTCTAATGAATAACAGAGAATTTGGAAATTACTCCTGCTGTGTGGATTAGAGCAATGGATTGTGCTTTACTAATTCAATGATTGAAGAGGATCAGACTGGAATGGGGAAGGATTTCTTCCCTGAAAGGGCTGTCAGGCACTGGCACAGCTGCCCAGGGAGGGGGTGGAGTCGCCATCCCTGGAGGGGTGTAAAAGACGGGTGGATAAGTTCCTTAGGGACAGGGTTTAGTGAGGGGACAGGCATGGCTGGACTCAATGATCTCTTTTCCAATCAGATAATTCTATGATTATGATTACAAATAATTAGAAATGGGGGGGTGGGAAAATTAACTTCAACATCTCTATATTATTGGCTCTGTATTAGATACATGATGCTTATTATTAACACAGCCAGTGTCCAAAGCCGTGTGAGCGATGCGGTTAGAGCGGCAAGAGATCATGCTTGCCATGGGAGTGTGCGTTGGGTGTAGGTTGTGTCTGGGTGTTGGCAGTAGGGCAGAGGTCTCCTATGTGAGGAGAGGCCAGGACTGCCCCATGCCAAACACAGCCAGTTCCAGCTGTCTCCAGCCAATCCAAGAGACCCACCACGGCAGGACACCGTTCACCTTACCAGCCAACTTAGTGGCACTTCTGGGGCGACGTAGTGAAGAAAAGACAAAACACTGTGTGGCAGTGGGGAGGGAGGAGTAGAGTAGGAGAAACAACCCTGTGAGCACCAGGGTCAGAGAAGAAGAAGGGGAGAAGCACAGGTTCTCCTGCTGCCCATGGATGATGGTGGAGCAGATATCCATATTGCAGTCCATGCAGGACCCCGTGCCAGAGCAGAAGGATAATTCCTGTAGGATTTCAGTGCACGGGAGGAACACAATGCTGGAGCACAGGAAAAGTGGGAGGAGGAAGGAGAAGCGGAAAGGAGCCACTACAGACTGACCACAGCCCCTTGCTCTGATTGGGGCAGGAGAGAGACAGAGGAGTCAGAAGAGGAGGTGCATATTTGGGTGGGTTGCAGGAAGGCGTTTTGTCTTTGCTTCCCACTATCCAAATCTATTTTAAATAGCAATTAATTAATTTTACCCAAGTCAGGTCTGGTTTGCCTGTGATCTTACTTGATAAGAGAGCTCCCTGCCTTTATCCCAACCCACGAGCTTTTCCATCTTATTTTCTCCCTCTGTCCTGTTGATGAGTGAGGCTGAGACAGCAACTGGATGAGTGGCAGTGAGCCAATGTCAGCTCACCGCAGTGTCAGTCCTTACCTAGACACTGAAGATCAATGTATCTGTGTTAAAATACATATTCAAATATAGTAACCAAACCCACAATTGATATTGTTTCTGTTCCATCCATGTCAATAACCTAATTTTAATCCTTTGGATACCTACTGACAGGAGCAATCTTTGAATAATACCCACTGGTAGAGAGAATCATAACTCTACCAGATCAGTTTTAGTTATAAAACCATTTTGCAGAGCGGCATTTATTTTTGAAAAACCAACATGAGAATTGATGCAACACCATCACATTTGGGAAAACTGAGTTTTGTTAGATTTGTGCAGGCAGAAAAGTTCAGACAGACTTTCTAGAATTATATTGAAAAGCAAGATTCTCAAAATACAACGATGAGACTATAGACTGTGATATCGGAGGAAAACAGCTTTATATGATGAAAGTGACAATTTTACAGTATGAGGAAGTAACAGAATCCAGCATTTCCATGTGTTAGGACTGCAGTGAGTACCACTGCCTTCTATTCTAACATACCTTTTCATTGAGGTAGTGGTGGAAAGGAAGGAACAGACTCTTTTGCAGATCCTGTAGAACATTTTGAATATGTTCTGAAGATGTGAAGTGTTCTCCATACACAACTCTCTTTTACACTATCTCTTCTTTTCTTCAGTTCTTTTTTGAAAACTGTATTGCTTGGTATAAACACTGGAAGGCTTTTTGACGTTGTCTTTACCTGAATCTGGCATCCTGTTTAATCTGTGTTCTTTCTCTTGTTTATCTTGAAGACCCTTTGGTTATTTTCTAATTAGGTAGATCCAGGTTCATAAGCATGAAGTCACCATTAAATGTTTAATGCTAAAACCACAAAGTTCATTTAGAGGTTAAAAACCAAACCAAAGCAAAAAGGAAACACCACCTTAGAATCTCTCACCTGGTTAACCACCTTTCATAACCATAAACTATAGCAGTGTGTTACTTTGACTCAAGAAATACTACCGACACTTTTTACCCTCTGGAGCATAAATGTTACCTTTGTTATTCTGATATCAGTACTGTGATTGCTCCAAATGATACAATCATCCTGCAGAGCAGCCTCGTGACTGCTAGTGTTTATTTTGCCTCTTATTTTTCTCTTTCTTTTCCTTTAACCCATATCAGAAATAATCACATCTTGGTGCCTGGTGAAAACCATAAGACTGGAATCCCCTTCTACTCAGCATTGGTCAGGCTGCACCTCAAGTGCTGTGTCCAGTTCTGGGCTCCTCAGTTTAGGAAGGATGTTGAGATGTTAGAGGGTGTTCAGAGGAGAGCAACGAGGATGGTGAGGGGGCTGGAGCACAAGCCCTGTGAGGAGCGACTGAGGGAGCTGGGGTTGTTCAGCCTGGAGAAGAGGAGGCTCAGGGGAGACCTTATTGCCCTCTACAACTGCCTGAAGGGAGGCTGTAGTGAGGCAGGAGTGGGGCTCTTCTCTCAGGTGACCGGTGACAGAACGAGAGGACACGGTCTCAAGCTTCGCCAGGGGAGGTTTAGGCTTGACATTAGGAAGAAGTTCTTCACTGAGAGGGTAATTGTTCACTGGAATGCTCTGCCTAGGGAGGTGGTGGAGTCACCATCCCTGGAGGTGTTCAAAGAGAATTTGGATGAGGCACTTAGTGCCATGGTGTAACTGACAAGTAGGAGTAGGTGTAGGTAGTAGGTGTAGGTGTTGGGCCATAGGTTGGACTCGATGATCTCAAAGGTCTCTTCCAACCTTACAATACTGTGATACTGCGATACCGTGAAAAATGACTTACTGTGAAAAAATGGTTAATTTAAAGAATTTTGTACTAAATCTGCAGTTCAATAATTAGTAGTGTTTCATTTCAATGTGTCAGCATTTGATAATAAAAACCTGTTTTGTTTATAAGCATAGACAACTTTATTTTCTGCTGATTTTCTTCTCATCAATATTCTGTAACTATGATATTTCCAACAGATTAAACTAAGTACCTGTCTTTTTAAGTTCTGCTTCTTAGGGCAACAGCTAAAAATCTGTTATAAATTCTGAATTTGTAAAGGAGTTATTCTTCTAGTTTGTGGAAATTATTTATAAAGATATTTCAAATGGTTGAGAGGACCTAATTTAAAACCTTTAAGGAATCATTTCGTTTCATGTATTTTTCAAGTAAAACTTTCAAAAATTCTACTTACTAAGATTGCAGAAAACTGACTTCAGGTTGCAATTATCAATACTGAAAATGCACCATTTTAACAGTAAGGAAATACAAAATAAACCCATTTCCCTACTCATATTAATTGTTTTCCCATTGTAGGAGCCAGCGTAACTGTTGTTTCAAATAAGGCAAAGGTCCAACACAAGAAGTTTAGTCTCACTACCAGAGATTTATTTAAAACTAAAGTGAAACTTTTGACTTTACATGAATCATAGCTTCACAAGCCTCGGCCTCTTCCACCTACTTACGAATTCCAATTTTCAATAAATGTTGGCTTGGTAACACGGCCAGAGAATCATCCATCGTGATCCACCCCTGCAGGTTTCTTCAGGGCCGGCAGAGCTGCGTTCACACTCTGCTGTCCTTGTCTGCCACTCCAGAAGTGTCTGCCTCCTGGACTGCTGTGTGCTCAGACCGTCTCTCCTAAATAAAATCTGTTTCTTTGGTCTCATCACATGTGGTGCTATAGGTCCTTGATGACTTTGTCCTTAGTCATTTGCTTTTTTACAACGTTTCTAGGCAAAGGAAGTTGATGTGATCGGTCAAAGAGAAACATGATGTAAAGTAACGTATTATTTAATAAGTGTTACCTAAGTTTTTTTACTGGCTTACATTATAACTGTTGCCATATGAAAGTCAATTTGGAGCTATAAATAGCAATAAAATATGGGCATCCAAGATTTTTAAATCCGAATATCAAAAGTAAATAAGTTGACATTTCAAAAACGCTGTGTTCCTTCTGGAGCTGGCTGTGTTTAATGTGCTCAAGATTTGGTCACTATTTTTATTTTGATGCCATGTTTCTTTCAGAGAGTTAAAATTAATTTTTGAATAACAAGTATTTTACAATGTAAGCACAGAGGATTTTATTTGAAGATCGTTCTGTATGATTACTGTGCATTACATCAATACAGTTGATAGCTTGCAGCCTTTGGGATGAAAACAATCTTTACATTTTAAAGACTCTAGAAACAAGAAAAAGAGTTTGGTCCTTTGACTAACTTCATCGAAATAATTTTAAAAGGCTTAAGAGTGCTATCCAGCTAAAAGCCATTTCAGCATTACCTTTTCCCCTTTCCCCCTGATACTTTAGGCTATGCAATAGTTAAAATCTTGTTAGTGCATTAATGAGCCTAGTAAGAAGTTCTACAGTGTTGAGTTGTCTCTTATAAAGGGTGTGTAAATAAGCTGATTTGACAGATGGAAAATGGTGTTATGAAAAAACAATAGTAAGAAAACTGTTCTGATATTTTATTACTGAAATAACTTTGGCCAGAATGATTCCCACAATAAAAACAGTCTTTTGTGAAGCACTTTTTAAATCCCAACAAAAGAATGGATTTTTGATTCCTTCTAATTAGTAGTTTCTTAATGTAAGGTATAGAGGCTTTTGTTCCAGTAGTTTTTAAAGCATATTTCACTCTTTGCTCTTGTAGGTTTGGTTAGAAAAATGCTATAGAACAGGGAGCTTGAATTCCTGCAGCATTCAAATATTTATGATAAGTTTAGCTAAGAAAAGGGGAGCTCATATAATGAGTATGAAATCTGCCCACACCAGCCTATGGTCTTCCCTTTTAAAAATAATCCTGTTACTCTATAAAGCACATTTGATCTCAGAATACAAAAAAAGTAGGTAGGATCTGTATTAGTCCGAGGCACCGATGCTACAAACCTTAGAGGCAATATTCATTCCAATCTCTTCCGTAGTTCTACTGGGTCAGTGGGGCTGACCAGGCAAAGTCTGAGTGTTATACGGAAATGCAACGGCAAAACTTATATTTACAGTCCAACTGTCTCCCAGCTTCTGAAATCTTGTTCTTTCCTCTAGTTATGCCTCCACATCTTTCCCCAAATGTGCACTAATCAAATGAACTATTCTGCCTTCAAGGCCAGATTGGATGGGGACCTGAGCAGCCCGGTCTAGTGGGAGGCTGAAAACAAATCATCTTTAAGGTCCCTTCCAACCCAAAACATCCTATGATTTTGTGATTCTATGCCACGGAACCTCTGTTTTAATTCACTCTGACATAGGCAATGCACCAACAAAGCCGTTAGAAAAAAGCAGTCAGTGTGAACGGGAATCTGATTCCAGACTGAAACGTCACTGAATGATAGCACTTCTGTATTCTTATGGAGCAAAAAGAATATAATCTGAAAATCTACAGCTGTTTTAAGTCTGCCTTTAAAATGTTCTCCCCTGAGTGTGTGTATATTTGGAAGGGATCTGTTGATCGTAAGAATGCTCCCAATGCTTCCACGTGTCAGTGTTTCTGTGGTTTAACACTATGAATTGACATGACAAGATAAACTGTTATTCTATTAAGTACTTAATCTGTATTTCCAAATTGCCTCAGCGCTGCCGTAACGACCCCTCCCACCTAAAACCCTCGAAGGGAATTAAAGTGCCATAAAGGTGTGGAAGTAATAGGTAGGATATGAGTCGCTGTAGGGTACAAGAAAGAAAAAGGAACCCCCCAAAGTTTTTGGAACTGAAACTGAAGCACTAATACAACTTTTGATAGGTGACCTGGGTTTTGGCTGCAGAACTGAGAATGGATAGGCAGCAAATATTCATCCTTCCGTCATCGCAGCCTCGATTTGGTGGGTCAAATGGGTGTATTTATTGGTTTATTTAAGATCTCTTTTCTGTTCTTGCAGGGAAAGCTGCCTTTGATAAGCAAACGTGACTTCGCTTAAGCCCACTTCATATCATCCTAGCAATGGTCAGGTAAACCCCCAGTGGTGGTAAATAAGCCTTAATTAGCAAAGATAACATACATGAGAATACTTTCCAGGGTGGAATCTGCTCTGCTCATACAGGATCCATGTGATTTAACTGTATAGGCACAGGAAAGTCTTTACATACCAGACACAGTGCGGTCCTATCACAGACAAATGTGTTTACATGCCAATGATTTAAAATCAGCCTCATGATTAAAATTACATGCTGATTTAAAATCTTCCTGGTAAATCATGTTTATATGAATTAAAATTCTCCTATTGAATCGTATTTCTAAAAATACGCTACTTTCAGACCGTTTTGGAGTAGAAACAGTAATAATACATTTTAAATTATAGATAAATTTTGACCTCACAGTTCAAATCCACAAATCTTGGGATTGCTGAATATTGCAAAATCCAAATAAGATTACAGTGAAGAGGGGTTTTTTTTGATACCTGCATAATCTGCATAGCTGTGTATTGTGTGTAAAACACAATTTACTAATTTACTTTCTATCGCCAGTACAAATGGTTCCACCATTGTCATCTGAACTATTGATATTTGCACCAGCTGAGAATCTGAAAAATTATTTACTGACAGAAAAGCTAGAGTCTTCAGAAAATGTGTGATCACTTCTCTACTAAAAATTTGTATTTTGTCTCTTCCCAGTTCCTTTATTTCTTGCTATCAAGCCACTGATTCTTCACACTATAATTGTCTGATAGTTACATTGTATGTGAATCGTGGGTATATTTTCACATTTCCAAATACATCCATGTGCAACAATAGCGACTGATTTTGTCAGGAGGTTAATTTGTCGCTTGTGCTGGAAAGTAGTTGTTAAAACAGAATGATCTTTAACCAAGCTGATATAAATTTGATTAGAAAAATTGTTTCTTACCCAAGCATACGTATTCTTATGAATATATTCATAGATTTGTACTTACGAATGTGAATCTACGGGACCCAGTTGGATTCATCTCTCTCCATTATTCTTCAGTGGTCTTGGTAGGCTGGAGAGGTTTTAGTTGACTGGGAGCTGGCAAATGTCCCAGTTTTCAAGAACGGTAGGAAGGAAGACCCTGATAATTACAGGCCTGTCAGTCTCGCTTCAGTGCCTGGTAAAATTATGGAGAAGATTATTCTGGGAGTTATTGAAAAACACTTGAGAGACAATGCAGTCATTGGCCATCAGCAGCGCGAGTTCACGAGGGGAAAATCCTGCTTAATCAACTTAATTTCCTTTTACAACAAGGTCACCCATCTAATTGAACAAGGGAAGTCTGTGGACGTGGTGGGTTTGGATTTTATTTTGACACCACGCCTCACAGTATCCTTCTGGATCAGCTGTCCCACACGCAGGTAGACAAGTCCATCACCCATCCTGTGAGCAGCGGGCTGAGGGGTTAGGCTCAAACTGTTACAGGCGATGGGCTAACAGCAGGCTGGCAGCCAGGAACCAATGGGGTTCCCTAGCGCTCAATTTCAAGACCAGTGCTCTTTAACATTTTTATAAATTATCTGGACACAGGATTCAGATGTAGATTAAATAAGTTTTCTGATGATATTAAGCTAGGACCAGCTGTGGGGTCTCTTGAGGGAAGAGGGGCCTTACAGAGAGATCTGGATAGACCAGAGAGCTGGGCAATGAGCGCCTACATGAAAGTTAACAAGAGCAAGTACAGGATTCTCCACCTTGAAAGGGGTAATCCTGCCTACACGTTCAAATTATGGGATGAGCAGCTGCAGAGAAGCCCTGTGGAAAGAGATCTGGGGGTTTGGCTTGATGGCAAGTTCAATAGGAGTCAACAGTCTACCCTGGCAGCCTAAAGGTACAACCATGTCCTAGGGTGCATCAAGCACGGCATATCTAGCCAGTCGAAGGATATGATTGTCCCATTTTACACTGGTCCTTACAGGTCCCCTCCACCTTAAGATATTCTATGATTCTGCATAAGTACTTTAAAAAAAAACAGTAGTGAGGCTTCTCTCTCTCTTCTCCTTTGTGTAAAACACTGCTGGATTAGATATTTTTGACATTATTGAACTTCTAGGTAAATTAATTGTGCGTTTAGTAGAAACACGTGGTAGTTATGCATACTCTGACATTCCATGTCATTGGAACTTAAGGCAGTAGTAGTGTTGTGTCTCCAGGTTAACTCGGTCATAGTGGGTTTAAAAAGAAATTCATAAGGTTCTTAAGGACAGAACAGTAATATAAAAAAAAAATGTGTTAAAATCAATTTTTATTCTTTTACAAGTTAAAAATCAGATGCCATAATAGAAAAGCACAGTGAAGTAATCTTATCTGAGCTGCTGGGAAATTTCATAACAACTCAACTTATATAGTTTTATTTCTAAAAGAAAAAAAAATTTATGGTTAATATAGATGTATTTCAGTCATGCTGATAAAAATCATAATTCTGTGGAATTATGCTATTTTGCACAAAAATAAATAGGAAATAATAAATTTTCTTTATTCTCTGTGTTTTGATGACTTCTGCTTACAAGAATGCTGAAAGGAAAGGTTTGAGCTGTTATTACCATCAGCTGAATTGCAATATCCTTTTGTTTAAGTGGGTAGGACTGTTTATTCCCTAATATATCAGAGTCAAAGTATGACCAAAACAGACCTTAGCTTGTACACAGACAGGAAAATGAGTATCTGATTTTTTGCTCCCTTACACCAATATTATACCTCTGCAAGCCTTGACTTCAACAGTTATGAAGTCAATGGAGTTGGGGAAGAATAACAGTCAATTCACCACATTGTAAGAAAAGAATAAGACAGCGTTAGACCATTTTAGAATTTTGCTTATCTAAGTCATGGCCTTTTTACAACCCTCCTTTCTAATGGGTGATTTGTCACATTTTTCTTTCTTTGTGTCTTTGCCACTTCTTCAAAATGCATTACTTGTACAACAGGTTTCTTTATAGACCTCGGCCATAAATAACTAAATCTGGGCACTGATGGTATCTTTTGAAAGCATGTCTGAATGAGAACAAAGCACCTTTCCCTTGGTTGAATCCTTATTTCTAATTTCTATAGTGGTTTCGTTCAGGAATGTATAGCAGGGATCAGGAAACTGTACAAATGAGACAATGACAGCCCCTTAACTGAAGCTCAGATCTAAAATAAATATCGTTACTACCATGCAGATAAATAAATGCTGGGTGTCTTTTATATCCATTGTGCCTTCAGTTGCTGGTCAGTGCGGTTCTTGCATCTTCAGAAACACATGAAAGGATCACAGTATCACACAGTATTGTAAGGTTGGAAGAGACCTTTGAGATCATCGAGTCCAACCTATGGCCCAACACCTACACCTACTACCTACACCTACTCCTACTTGACAGTTACACCCTGGCACTAAGTGCCTCATCCAAATTCTCTTTGAACACCTCCAGGGATGGTGACTCCACCACCTCCCTAGGCAGAGCATTCCAGTGAACAATCACCCTCTCAGTGAAGAACTTCTTCCTAATGTCAAGCCTAAACCTCCCCTGGCGAAGCTTGAGACCGTGTCCTCTCGTTCTGTCACCGGTCACCTGAGAGAAGAGCCCCACTCCTGCCTCACTACAGCCTCCCTTCAGGCAGTTGTAGAGGGCAATAAGGTCTCCCCTGAGCCTCCTCTTCTCCAGGCTGAACAACCCCAGCTCCCTCAGTCGCTCCTCACAGGGCTTGTGCTCCAGCCCCCTCACCATCCTCGTCGCTCTCCTCTGAACACCCTCTAACATCTCAACATCCTTCCTAAACTGAGGGGCCCAGAACTGGACACAGCACTCAGAAACACATGAAAGTGTCAGTCACTGACTGAGATGACAGCTCTGTAGACAAATGGGGAAGGAACTTTTGGGTTTGCGTTTTTTCCTATTTTTTGCTGAGTGAAAGACCACGTGTAAACACCAACTCAATAGCAGGGAAGCACAGAGGAAGATGTCTCAGAGTTGGTCAATAGGTGTTCTATCAGAAACTTTCAAAAAAAGAATGATAAAAATCTTCCTTTTCTAATTCTTCATGGACGTGTTTAAGAGTGATAACAGATACAGGAGATTTTGTAGTTCCTGCAAACCCAGGAACTTTTCTGTGGAAGTCCCTAATTACATAAGGCAGATTTTCTTTCTGTATGAATTCATGCCATGAATAATATCACTTCACTCGGCAGATTAATTGGAAGAAATTGGCGGCTGAGACAGAACAGAGTATAGAGAAATGTGATTACTTTCTATTTCACGTTAATTTTTTTTTCCTTTCTTCCTGTCTAATTTCACTTATGGCCATAGTGATTGTCCTGTTTCTTCTCGTAATAGGATCTCAAATGACACTTTCTTGTTAGCTGGCATAGAGTTATCATATTCCCTGAGTACAGTACACTTAACAAGGAAGAAATTGTATCTCTAATCTACTCATCTGACTACCTAAAAGTAAGACTTTTATCATACTGCTGTTACAAAAGTGACAAATTTATTGAGAAACAAACTGGACTTGCAGCCTTTTTGCCACAGCAAACATCAAAATAAATAGAAATAAAAAAGTTATTGAAATTTAAGTGTACACATATGTGTCAGTATATAATCCACATATATATTTAAATGGGTATAAAGATATTTGCAGAGAAAATGATGCCTTCAAGAGGCACTGCTGGGAAACCATAGGGATGACTGGAAATCATTGATATTCAAATTAAATTTTGAAATCCATGTAAGAAACTTGATGAGAAAAATGCAGAGAAGAAATAGTTGTCACATTGTTTATCAGAAAAAAATTAAAGCTTATTGTTTCAGTCATCAGAGAGGTTTGTAGAAGCTGCTCCTGCTGATAGCCCTGCAGTTATAATTTTCTACTACAGAGGACCTTGATCTATTCTTTGCAGTCTGATAAGCTTATTTCACCGCCTGAAACTTAATAGTATTCCTTGCATGTAAATATATCCATTGGCAAAACGACCTCCGTATCCTCAAACTTAAATGGGCAGCATGATTTCTTTCTACCTTTTCTCCTTGTAAACACGAACGCGGACATAAAACGTGAGCACTGTTTCTGTATTACTGGTTTCCTCTGTGCTTTGGCTCTCAAATCCAATCGGTATGACAGTTAAAATTAGCAGGACAAGGTCAAACTGTCAAGGATGGGGCTGGCTGTAAGCGGAGGGGCTTCTCTGGCTTTGTTTGCTCGTCATTTCGGCCGCTGTGTCAGCTTAAATACCATCAGTAAAGAAGCACAGAGCGTAGCTCACGGAGTAACGGGGCAGGGGGCACAGCTGAGCAATGATCAAACAAGAAGAAAACCCGGAGAGGCCACCCTCTCAGGACACTGTGGCATGAGTGTCTTTCACCAAATGTCAGTGCAGGCTGATTAAACAAATGCTGCAGCCAAGGCAAAGCTGACCAACCTGCAGTTTATAGGAAAAGTTCCCGTGTACTTGTGCTGTCACTCCGAAATGCAGGTGCAAGGAAAACATTTGTGAGTGTTGTGACAAAATGGAACGTTGCGTAGAGCTTGAACATTTACTATACCTACTACACCGGTTTTTCACGTTTCGCATTCCGTTGAAGTGATTTAAAAGCCTTTCCAAATGGCTTTATGCCCAGACACAGCTTGAACGTCCGAGCCCTGCTACAAAAGCAGGTGAAATATAATTGCCTTCACCTAAAAGTATAGATGATACTCATTCACCAAAGTCTTTTTGCTCCAATTCTAACACACTTTTTTCTCTCTCTAATCTATATTCATATGCATATATTCATAAAAATCATCTTTTTCCATAGACAAATTATTTTCTTCCTGTAAACAGAAGTTATGGAGTACAGCAGTACAGTACAAAACCACCAGAGAGGAAGCAGAAGAGGGTTACCTATCTAATTTTTAAAGTATTCATCTAGAAAAATTCTTGTTGTCACTTCCTGATATGACATTTGAAAATTATCAGGAGGTGCAAAAGAGTAGGAAAAGATGCATGGTTAAAATATATAAATTTTAAAATCAGAAAAGAGTCACATTCACTGGAAGAACAGTGTAACCTTCTTTCTGGAAAAAGGCAAGTTTCGTGTGCACTGTCAAACATTATAGATCTTCACACTCCTTAATCAAGTTCCTGTCCTGTAAGTCATTGATTAAGGGCTACAGAAATTGGCTCAAGTCCCTTGATCTCAGCTATGACAACGCAACAAAGACCTGCTTGTGTCTGAGGGGAAAGGAGACAGGGAGTGTGAGCAGGCACAAAGGGGGAAGGGAACAGCCGTTCAAATAGGGGCAGCAGTCAAGACAGAAGAAAGCTATGTGCCAGAGAGGACGGTTAATGATTAAGGGGTTAAGTCAGACGAAGACCAAACTGAAACTGATGGGTATAATTAATATTATTAATTACGTATGCAGCAGAGCAGCTATGGAAAGCGTAGCAAGGCAGAGGCCATAAGTAGTCAGTAAGAAAATCAGAAGGTTTCAGAAACAACAGCCACAAACAGGCATAAGAGACAATAAAAAGAGAACTGTCACAAAATACAGAAAAACCCCACATTTAAAGCCGTCTCCTTCTTCTGTGCAAATGCCACAGTGAGAGTGCGAGGGAGTCATCTTAGCAGAGCCTCAACAGGGAACAGAAAGACAGATCCTACAGTCCTTCTTTCCGGGGGACTGACTTCCGTATAATCTTCTGTCCTCCTAAGCAGCAAAAAGAAAATGTAAACACAATCATAGAATCATACAATCAACTGGTTGGAAAAGACCT